>JADRCH010007615.1:37887-57034 GCA_019843965.1 Rhynchomys soricoides | reverse complement strand
ACTGTGTGGTGTACCATGTGTGATCTGAGAGTTTATATCGTAATTAAAACTAGAGGAAGAGAGCCCAGGTTGACCAGGGGACAGTTGTCAGAGGTAATTATAAGAACGGGACAATTACAGCCAGTGAGTTGGATGGAGCTGATAAATTAAGACACATGTGAGCACGTGTTTTCCTGGCTTAGCTCAGGATTTCACTCACAATATTATAACCGTCTAGTGAGTAAACAGCCCACTGGCAAAGAAATCAGAATTTCACAATGGTTTTAAACAAATGAAATGTTGAAAGAAATTCAGCCTCCCTACGAAACCCTGTTCTCAACAGAGACTAAGCTTGCTCCACTGACCCAATGCCTGGCTCACACTGCAGTGTAACCTCACACTGTTCATGGTGAGAGCTGAGCAAGGTGTTAGCAACAGGGGAGGCTTCCACCAGCCTCTCAGGAGCAGTGTGTTGTCACAAATAAATAACAAAGCAGAAAAAGACAAGAGGAAACCTCAGATCACACATCTATGATTATTCGTGTATAAGATGGATATAAAATAATACTATCTTATGAATTTTTACAAAAGATAACTAAGAAATGTCAGCTTGAGTAAAAATATGAGTTATATACTAAGGAAAAGATAAATCCTCAAGTGGTGCTGCCTGTAAGGATCCACAGTACACACGGCGTTCTGTGTTAGGAACAGGTGACAGTGACAGTCCTAGACTAGTCTTCATTGTCATTCCAGGAACTACCAGAGGGCGTGGCATAAGCATAGAAATATCACATTCAGTGACCCATAATGATATAAACATTTTAGGGAGGAACAAGGCAGTCATATAGTGCTTGCCCCTCACAAGTGTGAAGATCGGAGTTCCCTCCCCAAAATCCATGCACACTCTGGTGGCCCATGCTTGTAATCCCAGTGCAGGGGACAGAAAGAGACAAGTGCATCTCTGGGGCTTCCTCCTCAGCCAGAAAAGTTGAATTGGTGAGTTCCAGTACGGACTGACTCAAAACACAGTGTGCATGGCATCCTGAGGAGTGACATCCAAAGGTAATGTGTAGTCTCTATACGTGTATGAACGAGCATGCACACATGTTTATACACACATGCGAAAAAGATAGACACTATGGACCCAAACATAGCTGTGAGTTCCCAAGAGACAATATTCCTGAGGGGGATATGGGAACTTTAAGTATGAATTCTGAGATATTACCTAGCCTTCTCTCTGGCCATTTTTATGCTTGTATTTGGGCAAGAGGGAAAGAGCTCATGTCTTCTTCGTTAGGTTCTTAGAATCGTTGTTCAGCCACTGGCCTGAGGTGCCAGGATTTGGTAGATCTGCATTCTAATTTTATGAGCTATATTGAGGAACCAAGTCAGACTCCAAGCACTAGACTCTGATTAGTGTAAGACAACATTTTCTTTGAGGTTTGGCCTGCCGCTGCTATATTGTAATGTTAATTCTATACTGGAAGGTCTAAGCCTATGTGTGTGACTTCTCACTGTAAACTCTTTTGTGCAAACTTTGTACCTTGATTTAAAACTATTGGTTAAATAAAATTGGCTACAGCCAATTACCTGAGGGATTAGAGGTAGGTGGGTTTGGAGTGACCTGGGAGGGGGAGAAGGAAGAAGAAGGAGGAGCCATGAGGAAACAGCCATGAGGGGAGATGGACAAAAGCCCGTGCCCAGGAGAAACAGCAAGTGTCTGGGGTACATCACTGGAGAAGTAGCCAGGCCAGCAGTTAGAAGAGTAGATTATGGGTTAACTTCCAGTAATTGTCAAAGCCAAATAAAATACCCATAGTCTGAGTCTCACTTATTTGCTAGTCAAGGATAAGGTTAAATTCGTTGTTCTACATATTTTGATTTTACTTTTCAGGGAGGGAGAATTTGGATCTTCATTGCTGCCCTGAAAGATGAGCAGATCATGTTGTGGACAAATCATACAGACCACTTCCTTTTGGAAGGGCTTGATTGCTGAGATTAGGACATTGAGAGTCCCGTGTGGGGATGCTGAGCTCTCATAGCATCAGAAGACTATAAAATTTAAGAAGGGATTGACCTACATTTTGAGGAGGGGAAGGGTGGTTGTTGCATGAAGTTGGAGGTCAGACTCTGACATCACTCAGAGGTCAAGTGGCCCTCGGTGCTGACAGATAGGGGTTGGTGTAGACGGTAGTGACGGGTAGCCCTGCCACAACACTATCTCCATCTCAGTGGCTTCTAATCTAAAGGATATAAATCATACTGAGAGATAAAGTGAGACCAGCCAAAGACACGGCAGAATTAAAGCAAGGAATACGTTGTGAGCAGGAATAAAGAATTTTAAGCCATAGTGGTTAAAGTGGGAAACCACCCATAGAAGGTTTCAGGACAGGCAGGAAGTATGACAATAGTGACGAGGAGAAATGACAGAAATGTAGAAGTAAGGGGTTCACAGCATGATGCAAGGACCTCAGATTATGATTACCTGTTAAGAGTCAAAGGGTGTTTGATGTATGTTGCACCAAACTTTTACTAAAATAACGAACAGATGTCCCCACATGGTTCCCAGGAACTAGTTCTTCGAGCCTTTATAGTTGAGTGTTGTGAACTTTCTTCCGATGAACCCATTGTGACAAGCCTTGTAATGACTACAGTTGGAGGGATGAGCAGGACCTGACAGGAGCTGATCGAGACATCTCCCATGGTCTTGCATTCTGATGAGGAAATTTAATGCACTGGCCTAATAACTGGGGGATATCCTGAAAAGGTAGAGTCATAGTTTGATCTGTCTTTATGGTAGTATTCAGTGACAGCCTTGAGCATCTCTTCCAGTCACTGAGACAAGACTCTGCATCTCATAAGAAGTTTGTTGCCTACATATACCCATTAGCATTCTTTTTTTGGCTGCTTCATTCCTTTGTTAAATATATGAGGTAATTTAGGTTTCTTTTTTTCCTGGAAGTTTTAAAACCCTGAATACAGCAAACCTCATCATGTTTTGTGTGTTACAAACTGGGTTAGATGTACCATGATATCAACATTGTTATTGGCTAATTGGCTTTTTGACACCTAGCTTCAATAACCTGGGGACATTGTATAATGCTGACATTTCCTATTTTCTTCACAAATTTAAAACAATCTAATGTGTTATATTTGCTTTTATCTCATGAATTAAAACAAATTTCCACTAACCTTGTGCGTTCTCTTACTTATCAGTCTATTTAAGTTAAACCCTTTGTGGGAAGGTCTTATGCAAACATTACCACATAGCCTCTATCTAAAGGTAGAGTACATATACATCAAATCAAAGACACAGCAAATGATGCAAAAACATTGGATTTGTGAACAGGAGTTCACAGAAAGATCTGGACCCACAAAAGTTAAGTGACTAAGTAGATCCTCAGAGACGTGGGTTGCTGGAACACCACAGGTTCCAAGATATATTGTCTGGGTTCATCTTTAGCGTACTTAGGACCCATTAATTGCCATCCTAGTAGTTGCCCTAACATTATTGTGACTATTAGTTATATCCTGAGAATGTGTGAACAGCTGCTCTGGATTCCTCCAACCCAAAAGCTCAGATGTTATCAGATAGCATCTGAGGGACAGAGTCAAGGTTTCCAAGACTTGGTATAAGCCATCTTCCACATGCACCAAATGATGTATTTGAAAATTATTGATTTATGGCTTTCCCTGTGTCTTTAGTTTAAAAAGTTCATAAAATTGCTGTCACATTAAATTGTAGGTTATCTACATTTGGGCTCATTCTTGTAACCTGGTCATGGTCTTTAATATTTAACTCCAGAATAAAGGATTTCTTACCCTTTTGAGGGAAGTTTTCCCCCCTTTCCACATGGAAGCAACTCTCAGCAGTGTAATAGCAAACAGGAAGACAACATCTCCTGAGACAGAAATCTTCTTCTGTGCATGGAATGCTCCAACAACCGCCACAAGGAACAGAGGAAAAAGAGGAAGGTAAGAAAAGAGGTTTACCACGAGGCCACCATAGTTTTGTCCTTGGAAGATAAGCCCAAAGCATGGGCAAATACATTTCCTAAACCAAACGTGTATCCCTCTATCCAAGAGTCAGGAAACACAGCATAGGAGGGGAAGAAAGGATGTAAGGGCAAGACAGGGTGGAATGATGGGAAATGTTCTTTTCCAGCCAGGAACTCACTGGTGCACTGCTGAACTTTCAGCAGCTCTGAGAACTTGCTTGATCCCTCCTCAAGAGCAGGTCTGTAAAACACACACACACACACACACACACACACACACACACACCACAGAGGTGAAAGCAGAGGCAGGAGAACCTTAAAGAAAGTCATCTAGAGGGAATGGAAAGGAGAGGCTGATACAAGGGTTGATAGTTATAGTTTATATTTTTTATTTTATATTTTTATATTTTACTTATGAAAATGCCATAATAAAAACAATTGTTTTGGTGACTTTCCCATCAAATGTCTGCATGACACAGGTCACATACACATGGAAAGCATGGGCCATTCTGTGTAAATATTAGTGATCATCACTGCACTTGATGCAGAATCTTGGTGAAGGCAATTAGTCGAACATATTGTCTAATTTGGAATAACCCAGAAGGTACCTAACATGTCTGTGAGACATGTACCACAGAGGCCTGTGTCCTGACACCATAAAATGACTTCTAGGGTTGAGACTGGTTGTAGGGCACCTGAGGTAAAGTCTGACAGGGTCTATAGTAATTTCTACAGTGTGTAGGACAAGGTCAGGTACTTGCTGGTTGTCTTATCTGAGACCCAGAAGAAGGCCCTTCACTTGAGAGCCTTAAGGACCTGGAGGGTTTTGGCACTGATTAAGCTTGCTATTTGAAAAACTGACTTTGTAAGAGTTTAAAGAATTATGTCTCCAGGTGACTGTCACCTATAGAAAACATGGAAGAAGGAAGGTCTCTATTTGCCTGCTTTTCTCCACTCTTGCTAGCATGATCCTTGGTTCACTGGAATTGGAATCTATTCTCTTAGAATTGTCATATAGAGTAAAAACCAGCTGAGACATCCAGCCTCATAAACTGGACAGTTTCTGGATTCTTGGACTTTCAGTACATAGGCACCAAGGTTGGATTACCTAGATTATGGCATGTAAGTCATTCTAATAAATCATATATATGTGTGTGTGTGTATAAATGCATATATATATGCAGTGTATATTATGTATATGTGTGTGTGTGTGAATGTGTGTGTGTGTGTGTGTGTGTGTGTGTGTGTGTGTGCTTGTGGTGGCTATTCTTGGTTGTCGACTTGATTACACTTAGAATTAACTAAGATCCAAAACTTGGCCACACGTGAAAGGGATTTTGGATTAATTACAAGTAGAAAAATCTAACTCTAAAGAAGATATTTAATGTTGGAAAACACATGTTTAATCTCCATCTTCTGACCTTGGAAAACCTACCTCTAATATAGGGCAAAATTTCTGCTGGAAGTTTATATAAGCACATGGAAGAAGTAAAGTTTTGCTATTTCCCTGAAAGCCCTGGCCTTGCTAGCAAGTCCATTCCTTCACTGTCATTAGAACCCCCCACTTCAGGATTTGAGCATATACTGGAGACCACCTGAGACATCCACCCTTTTGTACTGATTCTTGATTTTGTTCTGGATTCTTGGCTTTTCCATTTGTAGGCAGCCGTTGCTGGATTAGCTGGACTCTACCCTGCATGTCATTGTAATAAATCACCTTTGTTTATATACAGAGATTCATTCTATATGTTGTTAAACTAGAGCACCCTGACTAATACTGTCATGTGTTTAAGACCATGTAGGTTTCATGAAAAGTTAGCTTCTTTTTCATTTGGTCAGTTGAGGCTCATTGGCAGTTATTTTGGAGGATTTAGAGACCACTGTGGTCTCCGTTAATTTTCTCATTCAGTGATACTCTCGGCTGGAATGTGTAAGCATGTTGCTGTCTAAGTGGTTTCCCTTATAAACACTAAAGACATTTTCTTTGTGGTGACTCATGCTGCTTGTTACTGAATGCATGTTGACCGTGTCAAACCTCTGTACTCTGCATGATCTCTTTTATCAAGAGGAGAGATGTTTTTTCAGAACCATGGGTGCTTTTGGCTTGTCCCATTGTTCCATCTTCTTCCTGGGTCCTAGATGACCTGGGAGCAAGGGCCAAAATCATGACTGCTGTCTTAGCTGTACAATCCTCACCCACCTCAGCCTCCAGGTGTGGACTGTCGAAGGAACAGCACACCAGTGTTGAAGAACAGAGGGTCCTCTGAAATCCAGCCACCGGAGAACTCTGAAACCTTGACCCAAAATGGACTTTGTTAAGAATCCCCCTCCCCCCATTAAGATGCTAAAATAAATAGTGAAAACTGCTGGCAGTGATCTTGATCCAGAAAGGTATTTGTTACTTAACCTCTTTTTTTGTTTTGTTTTTGTTATTGTTCTGTGTTTGTTTTTGAGAGAGCCTTTCATGTTGTATCTTACGGTGGTTTGGAATTCTCTAAGTAGTCCAGGCTGGTTTCAAACTTACATAGACCTGCCTGCCTTTGCCTTCCAAGTACTGGGAATAAAGGCACAAGCCTCCACACCTGATCCCACACCCTTTTTAAACTAAACTTTCGCACACCTTTTTTTCTTTCTTTCTTTTTTTTTTTTTTTGTGGGCTATTCACAGGAGAAGACTACTCAGATATGGGTTCAAACTGATAGGATGTCTTTATTTTAGTCAGTCAGTGACTATAGTAGATGTTTGCAGTAGCACTGACCGTGCTTCAGGATGAGTTCCTAAGAACACCTTAAAGGGCCAGGCAGTGGTGGCACATGCCTTTAATCTCAGCACTTGGGAGGCAGAGGCAGGTGGATTTCTGAGTTTGAGGCCAGCCTGGTCTGCAGAGGGAGTTCCAGGACAGCCAGGTCTACAGAGAAACCCTGTCTCGAAAAACCAAACCAAACCAAACCAAACAAAACAAACCAACCAACCAACAAACAACAACAAAACAAAACAAAAAATACCTTAAAAACATCCATACTTCAGGTGATATAGTAGATATACTTCAGCTAACAAGAACAGTTAGTCAGAAGCAGAACTACAGAAGCCAAAAAGCAAGGTTAGACCATTTAGAGACTTTCCCTTAACTATGGCCTTAGATGGATTAGACCTTTGATTTAGTTTGGGCAGGTGATGCTGTCTAAGTCTTGAGTTCTACAGCCTGAAAGGGACTTCCATCATGGAGTCAGCTGTGCTAAGGTATGGTGGCCTGCTAAGGTCTGGGTCCTGTTACATTCCTGTGCCCTACTTTAAAGTTGTGGGATGTATCCTGATCTTATTCTCATGTTTTCAGTATCTTTACATGAGGACAAGCCTCATTCAAGAACTTTTTTTTTTTTAATCACAAAGCGTTTCTTTGTGTCGATTTTGGCTATTTTGCACACAGACACTTATGACCCTCTGTGTTCCTTTCTACAGGTCCTAATTACTTATGTCTCACTTTCTTACACAGCTCTCTCTTTGTTTTTACTTTTTATTTTTATTTTTCCTACTTTATTTGCATTTCAAATGTTTCCCTCTTTCCAGATCTCCCCTTTGGAACCTCCCCATTTCCTCCCTCTTTCCCCTGCCACTACGGGGGGTATTCTCCCACCCATCCACCCACTCTCATCTTCCCTCTTTGGCATTCTCCTATATTAGGGCATCTAACACCCTCCAGCCCAAGGGCCTCTCCCTCCCACCCCATGGCTAACAAGACCCTCCTCTGCCGCATTTGTGGCCAGCACCATGGGTCCCTCCAGGTGTATTCTTTGATTGGTGAACCAGTCTCCAGGAGTATTGGAGGTCAGGCCAGTTGCCACTGTTGCTGCCTTTCTGGGGCTGCAAACTCCCTCAGCTCCTTCAGTCCCTTCTCCAATTCCTCCATCTGGGACCTCACACTCAGCCCTATGGTTGCTGTGAAGTGACTCTTGGGTATTTCAAATTTTGGGCTAATAACCACTTAGCAGTGAGAACATACTATGTTCATTCTTTTGTGACTGCGTTACCTCGCTCAGGATGATATTTTCAAGTTCCATCCATTTGTCTGCGAGTTTCATGAAGTCATTGTTTTTAACAGCTGAGTAGTATTCCATTGTGTAAATGGACCACATTTTCTGTATCCATTCCTCTGTGGAGGGACATCTGGGTTGTTTCCAGCTTCTGGCTATTATGAATATGGCTGCTATGAACATAGTGGAACATGTGTTTTTACATATTGGAGCATCTTCTGGGTATATGCCCAGGAGTGGAATAGCTGGGTCCTCAGGTAGTATTATGTTCATTTTTCTGAGGGTCTGCCAAACTGATTTCCAGAGAGTTTGTATCAACTTGCATTCCCACCAGCAATGGAGGAGTGTTCCTCTTTCTCCACATCCTTGCCAACATCTGCTGTCACCTGAGTTTTTGATCTTGGCCACTCTGACTGGTGTGAGGTGAAATCTCAGGGTTGTTTTGATTTGCATTTCCCTGATGACTAAGGATGTTGAACATTTCTTTAGGTGCTTCTCAGCCCTTCGAGTTTCTTCAGTTGAGAAGTCTCTGTTTAGCTCACTTCCCCATTTTTTGATAGGGTTATTTGAATCTCTGGAGTCTAGCTTTTTGAGTTCTTTGTATACATTGGATATTAGCCCTCTATCAGTTGTAGGATTGATAAAGATCTTTTCCCAATCTGTTGATTGCCGTTTTGTCCTATTTACAGTGTCCTTTGCCTTACAGAAGCTTTGTAATTTTATGAGGTCCCATCTGTGGATTCTTGATCTTAGAGCACAAGTCATTGGTGTTCTGTTCAGGAACTTTTCCCCTATGCTCATGTGTTCGAGACTTTCCCCCATTTTCTCTTCTATTAAATTCAGTGTATCTGGTTTTATGTGGAGGTCCTTGATCCACTTGGACTTGAGCTTTGTACAGGGAGATAGGAATGGATCAATTCGCAATCTTCTACATGTAGACCGCCAGTTGAACCAGCACCATTTGTTGAAGATGCTGTCTTTTTCCCACTGTTTGGTTTTAGCTCCTTTGTCAAAGATCAAGTGACCATAAGTGTGTGGGTTCATTTCTGGGTCTTGAATTCTATTCCATTGATCTACCTGCCTGTCATTGTACCAATACCATGCAGTTTTTATCATTACTGCTCTGTAGTACAGCTTGAAGTCAGGGAGGCTGATTCCCCCAGAAGACCTTTTATTGTTGAGAATAGTTTTAACTATCCTGTGTTTTTTGTTATTCCATATGAATTTGAGAATTGCTCTTTCTAGGTCTATGAAGAATTGAGTTGGGATTTTGATGGGGATTGTATTGAATCTGCAGATTGCTTTCGGCAGGATGGCCATTTTAACTATATTAATCCTGACGATCCATGAGCATGGGAGATCTTTCGATCTTCTGAGGTCTTCTTCAATTTCTTTCTTCAGAGACTTGAAGTTCTTGTCATACAGATCTTTCACTTGTTTGGTTAGAGTCACACCAAGATATTTTATATTGTTTGTGACTATTGTGAAGGGTGCTATTTCCCTAATTTCTTTCTCAGTCTATTTATCCTTGGAGTATAGGAAGGCTACTGATTTGCTGGAGTTAATTTTGTATCCGGCCACTTTGCTGAAGTTGTTAATCAGCTGTAGCAGATCTCTAGTTGGTTTTTGGGGGTCACTTAAGTATACCATCATATCATCTGCAAATAGTAATATTTTGATTTCTTCCTTTCCAATTTGTATCCCATTGATCTCCTTTTGTTGTCTGATTGCTTTAGCTAGAACTTCAAGTCCTTGATTTTAGTGGGATTGCTTCGAGTTTCTCTCCATTTAGTTTGATGTTGGCTACTGGTTTGCTGTATATTGCTTTTACTATGTTTACGTATGGGCCTTGAATACCTGATCTTTCCAAGACTTTTATCATGAAAGGATGTTGAATTTTGTCAATTGCTTTTTCAGCATCTAACGGAATAACCATGTGGTTTTTTTTCTTTGAGTTTGTTCATGTAGTAGATTACATTGATGGATTTCCGGGTATTGAACCATCCCCGCATCCCTGGGATGAAGCCTACTTGATCATGGTGAATGATCGTTGTGATGTGTTCTTAGATTCAGTTTGCAAGAATTTTATTGCGTATTTTTGCATCGATATTCATAAGGGAAATTTGTCTGAAGTTTTCTTTTATTGTTGGGTCTTTTGGGGGCTTTGGTATCAGTGTAACTGTGGCCTCATAGAAAGAATTGGGTAGTGTTCCTTCTGTTTCTATTTTGTGGAATAGCTTGAAGAGTATTGGTATTAGGTCTTCTTTGAAGGTCTGATAGAATTCTGCACTGAACCCATCTGGTCCTGGGCTTTCTTTGGTTGGGAGACTTTTAATGACTGCTTCTATTTCTTTAGGGGTTATGGGACTGAGATGGTTTATCTTATCCTGATTTAACTTTGGTAATTGGTATCTGTCTAGAAACTTGTTCATTTCCTCCAGATTTTCCAATTTTGTTGCATATAGGCTTTTGTAGTAGGATCTGATGATTTTTTAAATTTCCTCAGAGTCTGTTGTTATATCTCCCTTTTCATCTCTAATTTTATTGATTTGCGAACTGTCTCTGTGCCCTCTTGTTAGTCTGGCTAAGGGTTTATCTATCTTGTTGATTTTCTCAAAGAACCAGCTCCTGGTTTTGTTGATTCTTTGTATAGTTCTCTTAGTTTCCAGTTGGTTGATTTCAGCCCTTAATTTGATTATTTCCTACCTTCTACTCTTCTTGGGTGTATTAGCTTCTTTTTGTTCTAGAACTTTCAGGTGTGCTGTTAAGCTGTTAGTATATGCTCTCTCCCATTTCTTTTTGGAGGCACTCAGAGCTATGAGTTTTCCTCTTAATACTGCTCTCATTGTGTCCTATAGGGTTGGGTAAGTTGTACTTTCATTTTCATTAAACTCTAGGAAGTCTTTAATTTCTTTCTTTCTTTCTTCCTTGACCAAGTTATCATTGAGCAGAGCATTGTTCAGCTTCCATGCGTATGTGGGCTTTCTGTTGTTGTTGTTGCCATTGAAGACCAACCTTAATCCGTAGTGGTCTGATAGGAGGCATGGGATTATTTCATTCTTCTTATATCTGTTGAGGTTTGTTTTGTGACCAATTATATGATCAATTTTGGAGAAGGTACCATGAGGTGCTGATAAATAGGTATATTGTTTTGATGTAGGATGAAATGTTCTATTGATATCTGTTAAACCCATTTGGTTCATAGCATCTGTTAGTTTCACTGTGTCTCAGTTTAGTTTATGTTTCCAAGATCTGTCCATTGTTGATAGTGGGGTGTTGAAGTTTCCCACTATTATTGTGTGAAGTGCAATGTGTGCTTTGAGCTTTAATAGTTTCTTTTATGAATGTGGGAGCTCTTGCATTCGGGGCATAGATGTTCAGAATTGAGAGTTCTTCCTGGTAGATTTTTCCTTTGATGAGGATGAAGTGTCCTTCCTTATCCTTTTTGATGACTTTTGGTTGAAAATCAATTTTATCTGATATTAGAATCGCTACTCCAGCCTGTTTCTTGGGGCCATTTGCCTGGAAAATTGTTTTCCAGCCCTTTACTCTGAGGTAGTGTTTGTCTTTAACACGGAGGTGCGTGTCCTGGATGCAGCAAAATGCTGGGTCCTGTTTATGTGTCCAGTCTGTTAGTCTATGTTTCTGTATTGGTGAATTGAGTCCATTGATGTTAAGAGATATTAAAAAATAGTGATTGTTGCTTCCTGTTATTTTAGATGTTGTTTTTATGTTTGTGTAGCTGTCCTCTTTTGAGTTTGTAGAAAGATTACTTTCTTGCTTTTTCTTGGATGTAGTTTCCCTCTTTGAGTTGGCGTTTTCCATGTATTATTCTTTGTATGGCTGGGTTTGTGGAAACACCCAGCAAATTTGGACTTGTCATAGACTATTTTGGTTTCCCCATCTATGATTATTGAGAGTTTTGGGGGGTATAGCAGCCTGGGCTGGCAATTTTGTTCTCTTAGAGTCTGTATGAGATCTGCCCATGATCTTCTAGCTTTCATAGTCTCTGGTGAGAAGTCTGGTGTAATTCTGATAGGTCTGCCTTTATATGTTACTTGCCCTTTTTCCCTTACTGCTTTTAATATTCTTTCCTTGTTTTTGTATTTGGTGGTTTGACTATAATGTGATGGGAGGAATTTCTTTTCTGGTCCAGTCTATTTGGCGTTCTGTAGGCTTCTTGTATATTTTTGTTCATCTCTTTCTTCAGGTTAGGGAAGTTTTCTTCTATAATTTTGTTGAAGATATTTCCTGGTCTTTTAAGTTGGTAATCTTCACTCTCTTCTATACCTATTATCCTCAGTCTTCTCATTGCATCCTGGATATCTTGGATGTTATGGGTTAGGAGCTTTTTGGATTTTGTGTTTTCTTTGACTGTTGTGTCCAAGTTTTCTATGGTATCTTCTGCACCTGAGATTCTCTCTTCCATCTCTTGTATTCTGTTGGTGATGCTTGCATCTATGACTCCTGATTTCTTTCCTATGTTCTCTAACTCCAGGGTTGTCTCCCTTTGTGATTTCTTTATTGTTTCTATTTCTGTTTTTAATTCCTGAATGGTTTTGTTCATTTGTTTGTGTTTTCCTGTAATTCTGCCCATTTGATTGTGTTTTCCTATAATTCATTAAGGGATTTTTGTGTGTCTTCTTTAAGGGTTTCCAGTTGTTTACCTGTGTTCTCTTGTATTTCTTTCAGGGAGTTATTTATTTCCTTCTTAAAATCTTCTATCATCTTCTTGATAAGTGATTTTAAGTCTGAGTCTTCCTTTTCTGGTGTGTTGGGGTATCCAGGGCTGGCTGTGGTGGGAGAGCTGGGTTCTGATGAAGTCAAATAGCCTTGGTTTCTGTTCCTTGTGTTCTTGCCCTTGCCTTTCGCCATCTGGTTATCTCTGGTGTTAGGTGGTCTTTCTCTTTCTGACTGTGGCTTGTTTTTCCTACAAGCCCAGGTGTCAATATTCCTTGGAGACCAGTTTTCTTTCCCAGCTTTTCCTCAGTCCCTGGGTCTGGAGTTCTTCTGCTGGCTTTTCCACACAAGTGGGCGGCTTGCTTCCAGTTATAGAACTCTTGACATGATTTAGTATTTTCCCAAAGAGTCACAAAATCTTGACACAGGCCACATCTGATCACTCTTTCTCCTTTAAAATAGATGTGAATTTATTGTTACTTAATTTTAAAGTACTTTCATATAGATGGGCTTGGTGGTATACACCTTTAATCTCAGCTCCTGGGAGGTAGAGGTACATAAGTTCAATGCTAGCATGGTCTACAGAGCTAAGTGTAGAGAAGCCAGGGCTACCCAGAGAGACTGTATTGATAAATAAAACTAATGAAGAAATTTTTAAAAAGAATTTGCCAATTTCAGAAAAAAATCAAATAGCAGAATTAGTCAGACCCAAAGTCCACCATCAGTATAACTGGAAACTCAAAAGACATTTTACATAGTCTTAGATCACTTCTATGCAGTTAGAATAGCCATTCTGATTAGTAATTCTTGAATTTCCTAAAAGAATGCTATTGAAGGTCATACTGTTATCAGTTAAATCGTTTCAACCTGTAACAGGCCTGGAGAGGTGACTTGGTGTCTGAAGAGCACTGGCTGCTCTCACAGAAGTCCACGGCTCATTAATTCCCAGCATCCACCTGTGGCTCACCACCCCCTACAACTGCAGCTGCAGAGGGTTCTCTGGCCTTGGTAGTCCACTGCATTAAACACACAACTGAAATCACCCAGTGCCATTGTTTGTATGTATGAGATTTGTGTTAGGTTAAGGCTGCATCAGATCAAATTTATAATAACAAATTTGTGATTTCACGAATTGAAAGTAGAACAAAACTCACATACTCTCTTGTTCATATAAAATCAATTTAAAGTAACCCCCTTTGGGGGTCTTTCTTGTATAATCATGCATTATATAGCACAAACTCTTATCCAAAGACAAAGATAAATATATCAAATTACAGTCTCAACTAACAGGTGGACTTTAAGAACAAAGAGCACAAGATGTATTAATTCAAAGCAAGAAAATGAAAAACCTCAAAGGAGATCAGAGGTGCTTGTGGTTAAACTGTGTTTCACTGGAGGTGAGGGGAGGGAGGGAGGGTAGAGCCATTCACACCAGGTAACAGAACTTAACCTAAACAAGGGAAAAGTCAGCATTAACTCTTCCTGGCAAGTTTCCAAGCCTCGTGAGGCCCTTGGGATGACTCAGAGTCAACAAACACTAGGTGTGTCATTTCACAGCTGCAAACGCTAAGCTTCTTTTTTCATAAGCTTATCAGACACAGGGAGGAGATGGACTAAGGCAGATTACACACATCTTGAAATATTTTTCCTTTATGATACTATACATCATTTGGACTGGGGTCTCCCAGAGTGGAAACCAGAGGCAGGTGAACTGCTGTGTTCTAGGAGAGATTTAGACAAACGAATACCTACTTGGAATGTGGATGTAGAGACTGGGGGGTCACATGTGGAAAGACAGGGGTCGGGACACCTGAACACACAGCCCAGATTTCTGTTCCATGGTACTCAGTGCAGTCGGCACCTTGCAAGAGCTACTTGGACATTGTTTTCTTTTGGCAGCTCAAGTCACTCCAGGGTCCTGTGGGTTCTAAAGAAAAGAGCAATGGCCTGGGCGTTAGTCCCCAAGCTCAATCATTACACCCATGCTCTGCTGCTCCACTCAGTTGTTTTACCGCTCCTCTTGTGTGTGGGTCTGGTAGTGAGTTCAGATGATCTGACTTGGGGAGCCTGGACACAGGGATCAACAATGAGGGGCCTGAATCTTGGTTGACCACATTGTCTAAAATTAGTGCCCAGGTTCTCATGGGTAGTTCTCTACAGCATGCTTTTGAGACAAGGCTGGCCTTTTCCTTCCTAGACCACAAATAGAAAAGGTGACAGAAAAAGTCACTGCTATAGAATCCACAGGGACTAGAGGAAGCAGGGCAGGAGAGCAGTTCTTTCTGCAATGAAGTAGGCAGAACTCAATGTGAACCCATGGAGTAACCTGCCCTCACTTGCTGTCAGTGGTTAAGGAAGGGACAATGGTACCCAAGTCAATAAATGTGATGCATCACATGAGAATGAAGGGCCAAGTCTCATGATCCTCTCAACAAATACAGAAACAAAAAGGATCTCAAAACTCAATGCACTCTCTGATGAAATCTGTCAATAAACTAGGTATGGGAAAAAAGAATCTACACACACACATACACATACACACACACACACAGTGAGAGAGAGACACACAGAGAGAGACAGAGAGGGACAGAGAGACAGAGAGACAGACAGAAACAGACAGAGATAGAAATATAGAGACAGAGAGACACACAGAAAAAACACACAGAGACATATAGAGAGGCAGAGATATAGAGACAGAGAGACAAAACACACACACACACACACAGAGAAAGAGAGAGAGAGAGAGAGAGAGAGAGAGAGAGAGAGACTTCCAATTTAAAAGACCTAACAGCATAGTTACCAGTGAGAGGCTGAAATCAGATAGGTGCCCATTCTCACAGCCTGTGCTCTGTATGGTACTAGAGGTCCTAGCTAATTGGAACTAAAAAGAACTAAAATGCTTCCAGACTGGACATGAAGGGGCTAAGTAGGCTCTACTTGCATATGACATGGTACTAAACTTAGAAAAAAACCTGAAGAGTCCAGCAAATGATCTTAGGAGTAACAAATCTAGTATAAAAATATAGGATAAAAAAACATCTGAAAGCATAGAAAACTTTCAGTTTCCTTTGCAAACACTAACAATTGTGGTGTTAAAAATCAAATCCAGAAAACTGCTTCACTGTCAGCAACAGCAAACATCTCAGCAAGGGGTGGAGACCTGAGATAGAGATCTGCAGAGAGATGAAAGAAACTGAAAAGGTCACAGATAACCAGGGACATACCTGTGGTCACTGATTGTAAGAATTATAATGTTTACACTAGTCAAAATGTCCTACAGACTCAATGTGATCTCTCTTAAAATCTCAATTGTGTTCTCCATAGAATTTTGCTTATATGTGTGTCTGTGTACCACATTGTTGTAGATGGTTGTTAGCCACCATGTGGTTACCAGGTATTGAACCCGGGTCCACTGCCACCACAAGTGTTCTTAATGGCTGAGCCATCTCTCCAGCTGCACTGAAAGTATTTTGAGAATGAACACAGCAGCAAAGGGGGTCATGAACAAAAGACCAGGTATTGTGTCACAGCTACAGAGACCAGTAAATAGCCCATTACCATCCAATGCTGTGTCTTCACCTTTGGTCTCTTGTAGAAAATGCATATCACTCAGACACTTCAACAGCAATAAAACGAACTGCTTAATTTAAATGGACAATGGACATTAATAGGCCAGGCATTTCTTTAAAATAACATATGAACAGCCAACAAGTATATAAAAAACGCTTCACATCACTGTTCACCAGAAAAATGCAAGTCAAAGTTTCAATGAAGGCTGGGCAGAAAACCCAGTGGGAAATAACTTGCTACCCAAGCCTGAGGACCTGAGGTGAGCTCTCCAGCACTCAGGTAAGCACAGTAGTGTGGGTATGTAATCCCAGCATGGTTAAACAGAGGCAGGTACATTTTGGGAACTCACTGAAGTACAAGTCTAGCAGAAATGCCAAAGTCCAGGTTCATTGAGAGATCATATCTTCCAAACGGAGTGGAGAGAAATATTTTCTTTGTAAGGAATTGGAATCAGGGACTTGAGCAACAACCTCAGTCTAGGAATAGTTTAAACAGTGTGTACTGGCTAGTTTTGTGTGTGAACTTGACACAAGCTGAAGTTATCACAGAGAGAGGAGTTTCAGTTGAGAAAATGCCTCCATGAGATCCATTGGTAAGACATTTTCTCAATTAGTGATCAAGGGGGGAGGGCCCCTTATGAGTGGTACCATCTGTGGGCTGGTAGTCTTGGATTCTATAAGAAAGCAGGCTGAGCAAGCCAGGAGAAGCAAGCCAGTAAGTTACATCCCTCCACGGCCTCTGCATCAGCTCCTGCTTCCTGACCTGCTTGAGTCCCAGTCTTGACTTCCTTTTGTGATGAACAGCAGCATGGAAGTGTAAGCTCAATAAACCCTTTCCTCCCCAACTTGCATCTTGGGCATGATGTTTGTGCAGGAATAGAAACCCTAAGACAAACGCTCATCAGAAAAACTTCTCTTTACAACAGAGACCACTACGGAAAACAACCAATCACATGCAGAGTAGTGCAGTCCAGTCTTGTTTTAGTTATGACATCCCTTGCTGTGAAGAGGCATCATGACCAGGGCAACTCTTATAAAGGAAAACATTTCACTGGGGTTGTCTCACAGTTTCAAAGGTTCAGTTTATTATCATCATGCAGGAATCATGGAAGTCTCCAGGCAGACATGGTGCTGGAGAAGGAACTGGGAATTCTACAGTGTGATCTGAGTATAGCCAGAGGCATCTCTCTCTTCTTCAGGCAGGCAGGAGGAGGGTCTATTAAGCACTGTGTGGAGCTTGAGCATACTAGGAGACCTCCAAAGCCCACCCCCACAGTGCCATACTTGCCCCAACAAGGACACACCTCCTCCAATAAGGCCACACTTCCTAACATTGCCACTCCCTATGGGCTATGCATATTCAAACCACCACAATTCCCAATGGATACATCTACAGAACTCACCTACACCTAGGACTCAGAGAACATTGCAGACCAAAAAAAAGAAGAGTTTAAGAGCCTGAGGATCAGGGAATTTGCTGTGAATCACATCAGATGCTACACCAGTGAAGTCTCACCAAAATGATGGCTTAATGTGAACCAGGAGGGAACCAATGGCCACACCAATGTGCAGAGATAAAGGGAGCACCTACATAAACAACTACCAGCAAATGAGTAAGACTGGGACCAGGAGAAGTGGCCCTCCCCAGGAAAAAGACACAAGTGTGTTGCCCATTGTCAAATAGTCAGCCCTGGAAACGTACATATGAGTGACATCACATAGACTCAACAGGGTCTTCTTGGAAATACATATGTTTATACGAATACATATACGGATACAATAGCAATGGGTGGAATAAGAGTCCATGAATTTGTAAGAGAGCAGAGAGGGGCCCATGAGAAGGTTCTGAGAGAGGAAAGGGGAGAGGAATCTGTCCTTTATAAAACACAATCTCAAAAATGAACAAAACAATTATACTCTTTATATCTCTCCTGAAAATTTAGAGAATCCAAATTTATTGAGATAATACTTAATTTTGTGAGCTTCTCTCACTCTCTATGTGATATTGAAATAAAAACAGGGCCATTATCCAACTCTAGGGTTAAGAGATCCCAAGGCAGGAAATAGTGTGTTCTGGGAGGACAGGGGTCCCTCTCAGACTCTGACTATTTCAGTCTCTTATATGGGGGCATGTGAATGAAATCAATTAGTCAATTGCACACAATGGGAAGAGGGATGATATCCAAGGAACCCTCAAGTCCATCTTGGAGTCCTGCAGTAAGATTAAGTTTCAAATAGAAAGTCATAGATTTGTACATCTATGTCACTCAGTTAAGCTCTGGTTTCTGCCCAGCTTTGACCCATCCTAGACAGCCTTCGGTCTCAGCTTGTAAAGTGGTCTGACATACCCTAGAAGTACATGAGTTCTTTTGCCAGGAAACAACTTGTTCCTCTGGCTGGAGCCTTTCCTTCTCCTGGCAGGGGATTCTAGGGGAATTCCCATCTCTTTGGGGACTACTGTTTCCATAGTCAGATAGATTGAGAGAAACGAGTATCTCTTTAGAATATCTACATTTCTTATCTATCTATCTATCTATCTATTGTTTTTGTTTTGGTGTTTTAAGAAAGGTCCTCAATGTGATGCCCAGGCTAACCTGAAATTCTAGTCTTAGACCAAGATGGACTTAAATGCACAGAGATCCTCCTGCCTCTGTCTCCTCAGTATTGGGATTAGTAGTGTGCACGTTTACATTTCTGCCAGGCATGTTACCGAGAAGGACAAGGCAGCTGGAGAGCTGGAGACTGGAGCAGGTGAGAGGGAACATGGGAAAGGGGTGGAATGGGAAGAACAAGAAGGAAGGGAGAGGAGTGTGCAGGGAGGAGGGCAGCCAGGAGTTCCCGGGGGAATTGGAGAGGAGGGGGAGGATGGGGAGTCGGTCCTGAGGATTGG
>JADRCH010007615.1:0-14764 GCA_019843965.1 Rhynchomys soricoides | reverse complement strand
AAGAAGAAGAAGAAGAAGAAGAAGAAGAAGAAGAAGAAGAAGAAGAAGAAGAAGAAGGAGAAGGAGAAGGAGAAGGAGAAGGAGAAGGAGAAGGAGAAGAAGAAAAATAAGGAAAACATATTCAACAATACTTAGCACTAGAAAATGTAAACCAAGATCATAGTGAGGCTTGTATTTCATATGTGCTAGGTTGGCTACTACAGAACAAGTATCCATAAGGATTTGGAGAGATGATCGCTCTTGTGCCCTGTTGGTGAAGTTTTGTTCTTGTTTTTGTTAGAGACAGGGTCTCGGTATGTAGCTGTTTCTGACCTAGACCCCGCTATGTAGACCAGGCTGTCCTTGCACTCCCAGTTGCTGAAATGAAAGGCTTTTCCCCCCACGCATGACATTGTAGATGGAGTTCTCTAATTGTGCTGCTGGTAGGGAAGTGGATGGTTCTTTGAAATCTTAAAAGTAGAATTCCCAATAATAATCTCACCGCGAAGTACGTATCCAAAAGAATCTGAAACAGGATCCTGAAGAGTTCATTGCACACCTATGTTCTTGGCAGCAGTTTTCACCATAACCAGTATGTGGTATAACACACAAGGGTAACATTTACCCTTTTACAAAAGGAAGTCCTGACGTATGAATATAAATCAACTTTGAGAGATTATGATAACTTAACCAATCTCTGTTAGTGGCTTCCTTATCACTGTGATAAAATCCCTGCCCAAAGCAACTTTAAGGAGAACAGATTCATTTTTGGCTCATGGTGTAAAGGGTTATCAGTCTGATGAGGGGAAGGGATGGTGGCAGGGGTGGCTTGTATCTCAGGAGTTTGCTCATATCTGGGTAGGTCAGAACACATAGAAAGAACAAAAATCAGCCCAGCTAGGAAGTGGAATGAGACCTAAACCTCAAAGCCTGGTCCCCAGCAACCCACTTCCTCCAGCTAGCCCCAACTCCTAGAGGTAGCACGACTTCTCGAAACAATGTTCTCAACTAAGGAGCGCAGTTCAGATACACGACTGTGCTTAGGACATTTTACATCCTAATCATAACACAGTCCAAAGAAATTCCCCCCCCCCCCCCCCCCCACATACACCCCTCACATATCCTGACTGGTGATTGGTTTGGTTTTGATCTAAAGCAGAAGTTCTTAACCTGTGGGTTGTGACCTCTTTGGGGTCAAATGACCCTTTCACAGGGGTCACCTGAGGTCATTGGAAAACTCAGATATTTACATTACAATTCATAGCAGTAGCAAAATTACAGTTATGAAATAGCAACAAGAATAATTTTATGGTTGGGGTCACCACAGCATGAGGGATTGTATTAAAGAGTCACAGCATTAGGAGGGTGTTGTATTCTGAAATTAATCCTCTCTAGTCTCCCCTGTGGTGGTAGCAGTACAAGCTCCTGGCTACCCGCTCCAATGTTCTGGATTCCCAAATAAAACCACACACACACACACACACACACACACGAACCCTTATTTTTAATATGCCCTAAGCAGCTCAATGGCAGGCCACTCCCAAACCTCGATGTGTTTAGCACACTCTCCTCTGATATTCCTGAAGTATTACTTACTAAAACCTATATTCCATCCTGGGCACCCCAGACCCAGGCCTGCAGCCCTCCCGGTCCATGACCCCAGAATCTTACATGTTGCCTGTCTCTCTGTCCTGCACTTCTCAGGCCTGATCTGTCTGCTTTTCCAGCATGGCTGTTCTAACTCCTTCTTTTCTCTGATCCCCTTGCCTGCAAATCCTAAAATCCCGCCTCTGTCTTCCTGCCCAGCCATTGGCCACTGGCAACTTTATTTACCAATCGAAACCAAGTGGTGGTAGAAAATGTGGGGTTCTCCTGCAATCTTGGGAACCCCTCTAACATAATACAAGTGTTAAACCAAATCCCCAAGGCGAAAGTTGAGAGCTGCTTTAGATACTAAAGGACCTCTGCCCTCTCGAGTGTTTATCACATGCTCACCCACTGCCACAACCTCTCTAACATGGCTTGTTCTACGCCTGCACAGCTGTGCTGAGATCCACTGTGGGGTATATGAAAAAACTTGTCCTTTTCTTGGTAGCGATAGAATCTGTAGAGAAATTTTAATCCAGCAACATGGCTGCTCTAGTAAGGGATCACATCCAAAGATACGATTTGGTCAGAATGCAGACACACTCTGGATTACGGTATGATCTGGCTGGAATGTAGACATTCCCTTAGGACACACCTTTAATCCTAACAATGAAGGTAAGGTTAATTTTTAGTAGAAACCAGCCATGTTTAAAATGAGGTTTAATTGAGAGGCAGACAAAATGGTGGATCAGAGAAAGATTCTACAGAATGAGTCAGATCAAGGATACACCCAACTTATAAGAGGAGAGAGAGAGAGAGAGAGAGAGAGAGACAGAGAGAGAGAGAGTGAGTTGACAGGGCAGGTGGAATGGACTGCACAGTCACGTGGTTTCTGGGCCAGCTATGAACTTTCTGGACTTGCCCTCCCAGGCAGACTGACTGAACTCAGAGCTCTCCTTCCTGTTAGCTAACTTCCTGTCAATGCTTTCTGCCCAGGGCCTGCCAGTGCAGAGCAGCACCCAAGTTCCAAAAAATGAGGGTAAGACTCCACTGCCATAGCATGAGCTAGTTCAGCTGAATCTGAACTTAAAAATTTTTCTTGTTGCTTGCTTGACTTTTGTTTAAATGTTTTTGTTTTTTTTTCTTTTTCTTTCTTTCTTTTTTTCTTTCTTTCTTTTATTTATTTATTTTTTTTTCGAGACAGGGTTTCTCTATGTAGCCCTGGCTGTCCTGGAACTCACTCTGTAGACCAGGCTGGCCTCAAACTCAGAAATCCGCCTGCCTCTGCCTCCCTAGTATTAAAGGCATGCATCATTGTTTTTCTTTCATAGTGGGAATAGTTCAATATTCAAGGGCCTTAGGGATCCCCGGAATCACCTTACAAGCCAAATGAACACTTATCTCAGTCAGACAGGGATAGTTTATCGAGCATGTGCCCCAGGACTGATGGATCAGGGCCATGGTGCAGATTCAGAAACTGAACCATGACTCTGACTTAAGATTCTACAGAGTTTTAAGCCTCAAATCTATAACATCTGTGCCAAGTTATTGCACCAATCAGGATTTAGGGATAGGGGACGTCCTTAGGAACGTGTCTTTGTTGTACAGTTACCCTGTCCCCATTGGTTTGGGTGTTCAACTGTGGCAGGGACTTGCCTTGTCTAACATTCATGTCTTAACTTGCCAACCAGGATGTAAAATTTAAGAACCATTGGCTTAGTGCTTTCTGTCCTGGTTGTGATTGTTTCTGTATTAGAAGTTGGGCTTGTTTTGATGTTTTTCTCTCATGAAGGAGCTACAGATATGGAATTAGTTATTCCTGCTACTAGGGAAAAATAATACATATGTCTCTTTCTGCCAAGTAGGATGTCAGTTCCCAGGGAGGTCTTGGGAACTTAAACTTTACTCAACCTCTACTCAAAATGAAAGTCTTATTCCAAATAGTTTCTTATATTGGTACAGGTGCCGCTCTTATATTGAAGCCATCCCAGGGGCAGCTTAGAAAGGCAAATACCATAAAAGCTTATATATAGGTTCAGGAAGTGCTGTTGGGTGGTTGGTTCAGGTCCAAGCTTATTGTGAGTAACTATACAAAAGAGTTCTACTGACTTCTATCATAATTGGTTTTCAGAGCACAGAACATAACAGAATATGTATTCAATCTTGGCATTAGAAAGTTTCCCAGTAAGAGCAGAAATATATGAGAAATTTTTCTTATAATGGCAGGCTAGCCAGGTAACTGTTACTTAGGCCTTAACATTTTACCTAGGCTTTAATATTCCATCTAGGCCTTAAATTTTACCGAGACCCTAACAGGACCTTCATGGGAAATGCTTTTTTAATTATTCTCTAGTATCAGGAATAACTAATTCAATATCAATGGCTCCTTCATGAGAGAAAAACATCAAAACAAGCCCAACTTCTAGTACAGGAACAATCACAACCAGGACAGAAAGAGCTAAGCCAACGGTCTTAAATTTTCAGAGTTACCAAAGACCATGCATGGGCTGGACCTAGGCCTCCTTGCACATATGTAGCAGATGTGCAGCTTGGTCTTCGATGTGTAGCCTCCCCCCATCCCACCCCATTCAACTGGTGTGGGATGGGGGGAGGCTATCCCAAAAGCTGTTGCCTGTATGTGGGATATGTTCTTCTAGCTGGACTGCCTTGTCAGGCCTCAGTGGGAGATGAAGCACCTACCTTCCCAGAGACTTGAAGTACCAGGGTTAAGGGATACCCAGGGTGCCTCCCTACCTCAGAGGAGATGGGAGGATGAGGGAAGGATTGTTGGAAGGGTGACCAGTAAGGGGGCAGTGAAAGGGATGTAACATGAATACATTAAAAAAAATTAAGTAAATAAAAAAGAAGTCCCTGCTGAGTAGAAAAGCTAGCTCCTCTACTGGAATCTTAGGACACAGCAGATGCAGCTTCTCTCAAGCCCTGCATGGCTTCAGAAAAGGGTTAGTTCAGGTCCATGCAGGAAACCCCTGCAGCTGCCCAGAGCTGCGACAGCTAAGTGCCTGAGGTCATCATGCTACTAGGTGAGAGGTCTGGATGATTAATGAGCAATGAGACCTGGCTGTCACACTAATGTGACAGTGGGGCCTATGAATGGCGGGTAGGCACAGTGCCAGTGGGTCCCCACAAACATGACACTCAGCTCTCACATGAGGGCAAAGAGCAGCCCAGTCCAGGATGGAATGTGGCCATGGGACTGCCAGCAGATGACCAAGGGGACCCATGGGAGAAAGCCTGAAGTTCCGCAGAGGCTTGGCAAAGCTCATGGTGGCAGACCTACCACTTCCTGTTGAGTGGCTACAGGTGTGTGTTGGGGCTTGGGATTAGCTGGGCACTGATCACTCAGACACAAGTGTCGACCACATGATGGAAGTTTATTGAATACTTTCAGACTGCTCAATCAGGACCACAAGAAGGAAAAACCTAATTGTGGCACCTGTCTGTCCTCGGGGAAAACTTTTTATATGAAAACCCAGGTTCAAGCAGTGAAGTGGTACAACATTTTTAGATAACTAGACAAAGTGTTATCAGCTAAACTTTGAGCTGATTGGTCCTGAGTGAGGTATGAGGATGGTGGACAGGCGGTGAACAGGGAATTTCAGAACAGTGAGATAACAGTACAAGAGATTCAACCCTAACTTTTTGGCTTATTAAAAACATGCTTCAGTGCCAGTTAAAGAAATAACTATGAACATAATTTCACTTTGTTGAGTAACATAGAGTCTGAATATAAAATGGTCAGTTATGTTAAAAGGAGCAGGTCTCAACATCCCTGCCTTGAGCTTGTATCTTAAAGTGTTGACTCCATGCCGTCCTTTAAAGAATAATAGAGGTTCTTAAGACCATGAGTTTAACTGTTGAGATTCTTTTTTTGGCATGAAAGTCATGACGGCATTGATAGGACATGGCCCACAGGTTAGAATCAGCAGTAATATACACAGAGGGCCTACCAAAGCAGTTATCAGGGATGCTAACCTAGGAGATCAATTAAATAACCTTTCAAACCAATTCATGTTTTGCGTTCTCTCTTGTTCCCTGTTGAGGTTAGTTTTAATTTCAGCCAAAGTGTTCCTAATTGCCCCAATAAATTGCATAGAAACAGCACTGTCCCCTAGGGTCATACAGAATCCTCCTACCTTGAGGAACAAATCTAATGCTTGCCGGTTTTGCAAGACTGCCTCAGCTAAAGAGTCTACAGGTTGTTCCAAAAAACGAGGTGACTGAATGTAATTGAGCCAGATCTTTTGCCACCTGTTTACTCAACAGCCTGAAGTCTTATTGTCCTGTAACCAGAGAGGCAGCTCCCATTGCTGCTGATCCTGCCACACCCATCCAATCAACACTGGTATTACAATGGTGCAGCTCTCCTAGAGTGAGGACTAGGATGTGGGCCCATGTGATCCGTCCCTGCTGTCCCTCCTGACAGCAGTATGTAACCTGAGGTACCACATGAACAAGCACACATAATTCAGGCTTGCCTGTGACATGAGCTACTGATAAACAAGGGGTAAGGCCTATGGTGCAAGCAAACCAAGTGCCTGTAAGTGGTTAGGAGGTTAGTCATCATTCCAAGAGAACTGGGCAGTTTTACCACATAAGTGTCAAAAGTATGGCACATACCTGAATAGAGTGACGTTGGCAATGGATATTCTTGAGAACTAAAACAAGTTTTATTTCCCTGTGTGTCTCCCAGGGAGATTGACATCTCCCCGAACAGGAAGCAGTACCAATTAGGAAGACTATCTTAAGGAGTTGGAAGGGCTTAGGGTCAATGGTAGCTTTTCCTATATAACAAGGAGGACTGTGCTCCAAACAAACCAACAATCTTTAGTCATATTTGTCCTAGAAGCATTGAGAAACTTGAAAGTGGCTTCTGTAGTGTTGACTAAAGGGACTTATGTAACAAAGGGGGCTCAGGAACCTCAAAAGGAGGGAGCACAGTCTGTCTGAGAATATGGTGTGTTTTGAAGAAACACCTGGGGGGTACTTACTTTTGTCACAGAGCTTCCTTTTCGGACTTGTGCCAGAGGTCCCTCTGAGTGTAAAGCCCAGATTTTGCCAGTCACTGGATTTTAAAAGACATTTCAGGGTCTTGTCCTGTCACAGAAGCTCTGAACCCCCAGTACGTCCAACTTCCAAGTCAGCATGGTGTCTCAAGATTTGAGAGTTATAACCAATGGATTACAAGTCCTAGGAATCTTACATTCTTAATTGCGATTAAACCTTATATCAATATAAGGATTGCAATCCACTTTCTATCCTGGGGCCCAGGTTTCACATTCCCAATGATGGCAATTGTGATTAGCAGGAGATTGAGTGCCCGAGGACCCTGTTTCTGCTGGGCATGCTTAAAACTGATCCTGTCTTAAGAGCAACTCTTCTGCAACCATGTCAGTCCTGTACCTCTATGTTCAGGCATATGTGGTCCAGCCATGAAAGCATAAGACAAAGGATGATATACTTGATCACCTTGAGGCTTGGTACCTAGTTCTAGCCATAAGTTACAAAGGTCTGTAACAATTTTTGGAGGCTGAGAATAATCATCATGATATAGATCAGTTGTGAACAACTTTGCCTGCTTTAGTATCAGATAACCTCCATAGCTATGTCTTTGGCTTACAGTTATTAGGTTTCATCAGGTCCTAGGGTTGAGCAAGGAGTTACCATAAAAATAAAACAGAAGACAACAGCTCATCTGCAACAAGTCTTATCTTCAGAGGCATTCTGGGTGTTGCTGTAAGACCGGTTGGAGAGCCTTCCGGCTTCTTCAGGATTGAACTACAGCTGCTGGTTTATGCCTGATGTCTGGCTGCCTAAAGGACTGCACTGTGGCTGCTTGGTTTTGTGTGGTTTCTGCCTGCCTAAAGGACTGGTCTGCAACTGATGACTCATATTTACTGTTTGCTTCAGGACTGAACTTGAGCCAAAGAAGATAAGCAAGCCCCCAAAGAGCTACTGCTGATCTGGTCCACTTCTGGTCCCTGTATCCTAAAAACTTTTCTCTCCCACTCCCTCTGCTGAGTGATGGGCTAAGAGAAGTTGAACACATTTTAAAAGTAGGTGGCGAGATTTTATGCCTACGATCCATTGTCCATTTAAATTAAGCAGTTCATTTTATTTCTATTGAAGTGTCTGAGTGCTGTGCATAGTCTACAAGAGACCAAAGTTGAGGACACAGCATTGGATGGTAATGTGCTGTTTCCCAGTCTCTGTCACTGTGACACAATACCTGATCTTCTGTTCATGACCCCTTTGCTACTGTGTTCACTCTCAAAATACTTTGAATGCACCTGGAGAGATGGCTCAGTCACTAAGAACAACCTGGTAACCATGTGCAGCCTGACAACTATCCACAACAATTTGGGACACAGATAGACAATTTTGGGTCAAGGTTTCAGTGTTCTCCGGTGGCTGGATTTCAGAGGACCCTCTGTTCTTCAACACTGGTGTGCTGTTCCTTCGACAGTCTACACCTGGAGGCTGAGGTGGGTGAGGATTGTACAGCTAAGACAGCAGTCATGATTTTGGCCCTTGCTCCCAGGTCATCTAGGACCCAGGAAGAAGATGGAACAATGGGACAAGTCAAAAGCACCCATGGTTCTGAAAAGATGTCTGTCCTCTTGAAAGGAGATTGTCCAGAGTCCAAAGGTTGAACATGGTCAACGTGCATTCTCTAAGAAGCAGGATGAGTCATAACGAAGGAAATGTCTTTAGTACTTGTAGGGGAAACCACACAAACAATACGTGTATGCATTCCTGCAAGGTGGTCTAGTAACAAACTTCCCTTAGAATGTTGTGATGGTTTATATGTGCTTGGCTCTGGGAGGGGCACTAGTCGGGGGTGTGGCCTTGTTGGAGTAGGTGTATCACTCTGGGAATGGGCTTTAGGACCCTCATCCTAGTTGCCTAGAAGCCAGTCTTCTCCTAGCTGCCTTCTGAACAAGATGTGGAACCCTCAGATCCTCCTGCACCATGTCTGTCTGGACAATGCCATGCTCCCACTTTTATAATAGACGGATCCTCTGAACCTGTAAGCCAGTGCCAATCAAATGTTGTCCTTTATAAGAGTAGCCCTGGTCATGGTGTCTGTTCACAGCAGTAAGATCCTAACTAAGACAGATGCCCAGAAAGGAGGCATGGTTTCTGATCAAGGGGGAAGAGACTGAGTCTGACAACACAGGGGACACTTTCAGGCTCAGTGTTGTACCTTGGGTGGGGTCAACTCTATCTCTTGGCCATAATGGCTTCTAACTCACCCCAGGATGTATTCTGAAAAGCTGGCTAGATCTGATGCTCAGACTACCCTACAGAAAACACTTATCTCCTTTGTAACACAATTATCCTTTAGGACCCATCCTCACACTGACAGCACTGGCTTGCGGATGACACATCAGCTGTATCCTCAGTCACGCCTCTCTGTGATGACTCAGGCAAGGATTCTCTGATCCTATAGCTAAGCCTTCCTGGCTGTGTGACAGGATCCTCAGGTGTGAGAGACCTGCCCTGTGACCCCAGCAGATCCTCCCTCTAAACCCTGCTCACACTCTGGCTCCTTTGCCACCATCCCCCTCTGCTGGACACTTCTTTCCAGTCTCCTACCCTCTGACCTCACTTTGTTTTTTTCTCCTTCCCCTTTCAGCCTCACTCTGCAGGGAGGATGCTCTCTTGTGCTCCTTCTGCTGCCTAGATGTGGGCTTTCTCTCACCCTTGCTGCAGAATGTCATACAGTTATGTAGGTAACAATTAGAAGCTGTCCCCATGTCCTTCAAAACATTCCAGTCAATAGTAAAGGAGCTTTCTTCTCTAACCCAAGTCACTGTAAGAGGCTTCACTTTTCGCTTCTTCACTTCATGGGCCTCTCTTCAAAGCCTTGTTGCATGACCTCTGTGATTGAGACACCATCTTCCACCTTGTCTCTATGAAGGATGCACTCTGATGAAAACTAGTCTTGGTATGTGGTCTTCATGTTCCTTTAACAGTGCAGAGAGTTGTTTCCAGGTATATAAAGAAGCAACCTTCTCACAAAGGGGAAAGAGATCCCTTATTCTGGAGGCAAATATGAGAGACCATGACAAGACTACCAAAGTGACCACAGATTTAGCATCTATCTATATCTATCTATCTATCTATCTATCTATCTATCTATCTATTCAGTTTACATCCTGATCATGTCCCCAACCATCCATTCTTGCCTCCCAGACACACTCTTGCAAATCCCCCCCACCATTACCCCCCCTGGAAACCCCCCCCCCCCCCCCCCGCGCATACCATCCCACAGAAACATGCAGTTGCAGTAGGCCTAAGCACTTCTTTTCCCACTGAGGCCTAACCAAGTAGACAGTTCGGGGAAGGGGATCCAAAGGCAGGCAACAGAGTCAGAGACAGCTTCCGCTCCAGTTATCAGGAACTCACATGAAATCCAAGGTGCACATTTACTACAAAAGTGTTGGTGGCCTAGGTCCAGGCCCAGCATGCTCTTTGGTTGGTGCTTTAGTCTCTGTGAGCCCCCACGGCTCAGCTGACTCTGTAGGTCTTGTGGTGTCCTTGACCCCTCCTGCTTGCTCAATTCTGTTCCCAGTTCTTCTATCAGACTCCCTGAGTTCGAATTGATGTTTGACTGTGGGTCTCTGCATCTGTTTCCATCAGTTGCTGTCTGTAGCCTTCTTAGCTCACCTATATTTTTATGTGTCAGTACTTTTACAACAAAGAACTTTTTATAGTAAAGAAACAAGGAAAGCTGTAAATCAACAATTTTTCAAATACATCAGTAGGCATATCAGCCAAATGGGATTCAGCAAGGCTGGGATATCTTGACTCTGGACCTCAGAAGGTATAAATTTCTTAGATTTTGGAATAGGGGAACCTATAGGATCTGCTCATAAATTCTAAGGACATATCTAATAGTCACAGGAATGGAAGGTCACATTCTGAGGTAGGCAGTAAGTGGGTCCTAAGCAGGCTAAAGATGGACCAAGACTTAGGACCTGTGTCATTCCAGCACCTCCCATCTCTGAGCATGTACTCAGTCAATTACATTTTGTAAGTGCACATCCCTCTGGAAATTCCTGTTCTTGCATGCAATGGTTCTTGTTTTAGTTTGTGGCCTGGCCCAGGTGCTGCCTATGTTTTTGACTTGATGTATTTTTTCTACAACTTCAAATAGATGCTATGTGGTCGCCTTAACAAGACAGCATCCACCCCTCAAATGGTTAACATAAGTTGGCTGATGAGTGAACAAGAGAATATGCAAACTTAGTTCAAATTTCTTTTAATAAATGAAATACAAGCAAATCTAACATACTGGATTATTTTAAATTTGTGCAGAAAAAGGAATATCAGCATTAAACAAACAATGTCACCTGGTTATTGAAGCTAGGTAGGAAAAAGCATATTTTAACCAATAGCAGTGTAACACTTGATAATAATGTGCCTCTAAACCCATTTTGTAAAAGACAAAACATGATGGTGTTTGCTGTGTTCAAGGTTTTATACCTTCCAGGAAAACAAGAAGCCTAAAGTACATCTGGAATTTAACAAAAGAAGTGAGCAGCCAATAGAGATGTAGGCAAAGAAACGCATTTCTGATGGAAAGAATAAGCTTATGGGAAGAAGGATTTGTACAAAAAAAAATAATAATAATTTCATTCTACATGATGGCTAAGAGATTGTGAAAAAACAGAAGGTTCTGTATGTCCCAAGGCTTATGACACTCAGTGTGAAGTGGCATGGGTTTTCCCCAAATAACTGTTAAAATATATGTTTGGTTTGATAAGATAATTACTTGTGATCTCTGAGTTTATCACAACTTTAACTTCATACAATGACACCTTCTCAAAAGTGAAAATTGATTTAATATGTGATTTTTACAATATGTATTCATCTGAAGTATCTAACCATTTGATGTTATGATACAAAGTGATCTCCTAATTCATTCTTGAGGACCAGTTCCCAAAATATATTTACAAAACTTCCTCATAATATTTTAAGGAAGTCCTTGAACTTGATTTGGCCATATTCACATGTATCCTTGGCTGTAAGCTGGTTACACATGAAGCTACGTAACAGATTAAACCACTATTTGATATCCAAGTCTGGTGTAACTGATGTTCTGAGTTTTCAATAGCCATGACTAGCGGCCGAAAGCAATGAGGATCAAGGGCTAGGCTGACAGCCAGGATTTTCACCTTTACCTCCAGGTTGGCCATGTCCCAGCGTAGAGGACAGTGGGATAGCTCTAAAAAGATAGGACAGCCTCAGAGAGGATGGGGAGACCCCAGAGTTCGAGCTTGGGGTCATTTCACAGAGAAATACCCTTGTGCAGAAGATGGTGGGTGTAGGAAAACTAAAGACAAGGGGCCCCTAAATATCCCCAACACCCCTGAAAGTAACCTCTAAAGAGATACAACTGCCAGTGACAAAAGGAAGCCGTTGGCCATCTACATGGTCTTAAACTCCCAACAAAGTACAGCTAGGAGTAATATAAAATTAAAAATCTGCCAGCTGCAACCAGGATTCTCATCAGGACCTGGTTCAACTGGGAGAACTGAAGTTCTCAACGCCCTCCCTGCTCTAAAGAAGATTCATCTATGATCCTGAATTATTCCAAACGCTATGTCTATCAACCCGTTGTAGCAACTATTCGTCATTTAATTGTAAATTATTCCCAACTCCTTGTCTATCAACACCTTTGATGTCTGTACAGTAGACGTTTTCTCTACGCTGACCTCTCCCTAAAGGAAGAGACTCTTGTGTCTTTGTATAGGATTGGACAGCTACTCAAGGCTGTCACTGGATACTAGGATAAGCACAGCTCAAACTGTGACTCCACGATTTTAAGATAATCTCTAGTTATTAAACCAGGGCATTATGTTTATCTTAAACTTGTTCCACAGGATACAAGGCCATGGGAGATGTCTGGACCAGCCCCTATCAGGTCCTGCTCATCCCTCTAACTGTAGTCGTTACAAGGCCTGTCGCTGTGGGATCGTCTGAGTAGTTAATAGCACTCAACCTGCCAAGGCTCAAGCAGCTAGTTCCTGGGAGCCTCGGGGAGACTTTTATTCATTATTTCAGTGAAAGTTTGGTGCAACATACATCGAACACCCCCGGACTCTAGTTTGCAACAATCACTTGAGGTCCTTATGTCAATCTATGAACCCCTTATTTCTACATTTCTGGGATTTCTCCTCCTCCTCAGTCACTGTTGTCATACTTCCTGCCTGTCCTGAAACCACCAAAGTGTGGTTTCCCCCTTTAACCATTGAAATTAACAGCTGTTTTGTGTCTGCTCTCAACCTATTTCTGGCTTTAAGTCTGTGATGTCTTTGATTTGTTTTACTTAATCCTCAAGTATGATTTCTATTGTCTAGATTAGAAACCACTGAGATGGAGATAGAGTTGTGGCAGGGCTATCTGTCACTACTGTCTACACCAACCCCTATCTGTCAGCACCGAGGGCCACTTGACCTCTGAGTGATGTCAGAGTCTGACCTCCAACCTCATGCAACAACCACCCTTCCCCTCCTCAAAATGTAGGTCAATCCCTTCTTAAATTTTATAGTCTTCTGATGCTATGAGAGCTCAGCATCCCCACACGGGACTCTCAATGTCCTAATCTCAGCAATCAAGCCCTTCCAAAAGGAAGTGGTCTGTATGATTTGTCCACAACATGATCTGCTCATCTTTCAGGGCAGCAATGAAGATCCAAAGAGTCCTTCTGTCAAATATAAAATCAAAATACCCTCTTTTAATAACCAGAGTCTAATGCTTGGTGTCTGACTCAGTTCCTCATGATACCTCACACAATTAGAGGGCGAATCCTATCTGGCACTTCAGGCCAGTGCTTGTACAATGGTGTCATGACTCTTATCATCTGAGAAGACATGATCAGTGCCCCTTTCATCTATTGAAATACAAATATAAAAATGGCCCAGAAACCAAGGGCAGGTAATATCTCGTGTCTAGTTTTAAAAAGCCCCATTCCCTCTCACAAGTATTGCATGCTGGGAAGTCACTAGCTGTGTTTGTGTCCACAGTATGTATCTTTTTCCTGTGTGTATATACACACGTGTGCATGCTTGTTCATACACTCGTACATATGGAGACTACACATTACCTTTGGATGTTACTCCTCAGGATGTCAATTCAACTATTCCAGCTGAGGAGGAAGCCCCAGAAATGAAAAATTCTCTCTCTCTCTCTCTCTCTCTCTCTCTCTCTCTCTCTCTCTCTCTCTCTCTCTCTGTTTCTCCCTGTCTCTCTGTCTCCTACGCTGAGATTGCCAGCATGTGCTAGCATAGTGTACACGTATTCTAGGGAGGGAACTCAGAAACTCAAAAAGCACTTTATGACTGGGCTTTGTCTCTCATTCCTCACTAAAATGTATATTTAATTATCAGTCGCTGAATGTAACATTTCTATGCCTGCCTATACCGTGGCCCCTGGTAGTTACTGTCATGACAGTGCCAACTAGGATTCTTACTGTCATGTGTTCATAACTGGGGCTCTGTGGTCCTGTGTGTCCCTAGAGGCAGCACTGAGGATATGTCTTTTCCGTAGTTTGTTACTCATGTTTCTTACTGATGCTAACATTTCTCTTAGTTTTCTTTCGGACAGTATAAGTTTGTAGTATAGCATAATTCTATACTCATCGCATACATTAGTAATCATAGATGTGTGATCTGAGGTTTGCTCACTTCTTTTTCTGCTTTATTCTTTATCTTTGCTAACCACTGCTCCTGAGAGGCAGATGGAAGGCTCCCCTGTTCTTAACACACCGTTCAGATATTACCCTGAACAGTGTGAGGTTACACTGTGGCCAGTGGAGCACGCTTAGTCTCTGTTGACCAGAGTTTGGTAGGGATGGTGAATTTTCTTTCTATCAACAGATTTTGTATTTGTTTGAACAAAAATTGTATATTTCCAATTTCTTCGCCAGTGGTCTGTTTACTCTCTGGATGGTTATGATATTGTGAAGGAAATCTTGAATGAGTGAGCTATGCCAGGAAAACACATGCTCACATGTGTGTCTTAATTTACCAGCTCCATCCAATGCACTGGCTGTAATTGCCCTGTTGTCCTAATTACTTCTGACAACTGTCCCCTGGCCAACCCCTTGCTCTCTAACTTCCATCTTAATTACGATATAAACTCTCAGATCACACATGGTACACCACACAGT
>JADRCH010007612.1:0-15678 GCA_019843965.1 Rhynchomys soricoides | reverse complement strand
TTTCTTTAACTTTCTCACTGTTTATTCAAGTTTAAGTCAGTGGTTACATCGTGAAAAATGTCAGAGAATAATTTCACAAAAGTGACAGTCTTCATGTTATGTGGATTTTCAGATCACCCAGAATTACAAGTCAGTCTGTTCTTAATATTCCTCTTCATCTATTTGTTCACTGTGTGGGGCAACATTGGGTTAATCATGTTAATTAGAATTGACTCTCAGCTTCACACACCTATGTATTTTTTCCTCAGCAATTTAGCATTCATTGACATACTTTATTCCTCCACTGTAACACCCAGGGCACTAGTTGATTTCCAGTCCACACAGAAATCAATATCCTTTGTAGGCTGCTTTGTTCAGATGTACTTCTTTGCAGGTTTGGTGTGTAGTGAGTGTTTCCTTCTGGGATCCATGGCTTATGATCGCTATGTAGCAATCTGCAATCCCTTACTATATTCTGTGATTATGTCCCAGAAGGTGTGCAATTGGTTGGCAGTAATACCATACATGATAGGCTTCACAAACTCTCTGATAACCATCTGTGTGATAAGCAGTTTGCCTCTCTGTGATCCCTACATCAATCATTTCTTTTGTGACACCACAGCTCTTTTAGCCCTGTCCTGTGTAGATGTGTTCAGGGTGGAATTGGTGATCTTTGTTCTAGCTGGGTTCACACTCCTCAGTTCTCTGCTCGTCATCACTTTCACTTATCTGACCATCATCTCAGCCATCCTTAGGATACAGTCAGCAGCTGGCAGGTGGAAGGCATTTTCTACATGTGCCTCTCACCTCACAGGGGTCACTGTCTTCTATGGCTCCTTGATTTTCACCTATTTGCAACCTGATAACACGTCATCTCTCACCCAAGCACAGGTAGCATCTGTGTTCTACACCATTGTCATTCCCATGCTGAACCCACTGATATACAGTCTGAGAAACAAAGATGTAAAAAATGCTCTTCTGAGAGTCATCCACAGAAAACATTTTCTGTAACAAATTGTGTCAGTTGCAATTTAAAAAGACCTAGATAATTTCAAATAGTTGCTTTAATGGTTAGAATGTAGAGTAACTTCAAAAATTATAACACAAACTTATTGATACTATAGTGTCTTAGAATTTGAAATGTGAATCATTATTTGTTAATGTGACAGAGTAAATTCATTAAGAGGTATTTTCAGTTCATAAATTATTAATCTAATGAAAATATATAAGGCAATTAAAATTTATCTTTGCACATTTTGATGAACATAAGCATTCTTTTGTGTGGACTCTTTTCAATGTGGGATAATTGTAAACCTGTACAACCCTCATGTGTGTGTGGTGCTCATGGAAACCAGAATAGGACATCCCATCTTCTGATGCTGGAGTTTCAAATGGTTGCTGGTTACTACTTGGGTACTAGAGCCTACTTTTGTCTTGCAGGAGCAGGTTATTGACCCACTTATCCATGACAGTTCCAGTTTTATACCACTTACATGTAATACATGCTTTGTGGTCTAGATTTACAGACTTATGCTCAGTTGACATATAAAATTTCTACTTTATTTTATGATATATAGTCAGTAAAGTTTTATATTTATATATATATATTTATTTTTTATTTTAATTTGGTGTTACAAAAGTTCTGTAACAATTTTTAACTGTGTTAAAATTTTGTTTCCATGATATTGTTGAAATGTTTTATTCACTATTTGAATCTGGCATAACTGTATATAAACACGTTACATCTATTATTTTTCCTTTGTGAAACTTTAGGATGAGGAAATGAGTGCTTGAAGATTTATAAACTCTGTTTATGACCTTACCTAATTGCAGTCACCTGGGTTGGAGTTATCAAGTCTTTACATTTTAAATAAACATTTCATAAAGGGAATCAATCTTCATTTTTTTTTTGGTTATTTTATTTATTTACATTTCAAATGTTATCTCCTTTCCCAGTTTCCCCTCCACACACCCTTCACCCTAAACCCTTTCCCCTGCTTCTATGAGGGTGCTCACCAACCCATCTGCCAACTCCTGCTGCACCACCCTAGCAATCCCCTATGCTGGGGTATCAAACCTTCACAGCCCCAAGGGCTTCCCCTCCTGTTGATGCCAGAAAAGGCAGTCCTCTGCTATATATGCAGCAGGAGCAATGGGTCCCTCTTTGGTTGGTGGTTTAGTCCTTGGGAGCTTTGAAGGTTCTTGTTGGTTGATACTGCTGTTCTTCCTATGTGGTTGCAGACCCATTTAGCTCCTTCAGTCCATCCCCTAACTCCTCTATTGGGGTTCCATTGCTCAGTCCGATGGTTGTTTGCAAGCATCTGGTAGAGCTTCTCAGGAGACAGCTATATCAGGCTCCTTTGAGAAAATTTTTTGCATCAGCAATAGTGTCTGGGTTCGGTGGCTGCATATGAGATGGATCCCCAGGTAGGGCAGTCTTTAGATGGCCTTTCCTTCAGTCTCTATTCCATTCTTTGTCCTGTATTTCCTTTAGGGAGGAGTAATTCTGGGCTAACATTTTTGAGATAGGTAGGTGTTCCCATCCTTCAACCATGGGGCCATGCCTCACATCTGGATATGGTCTCTACAAGTTCTCTCTCCCCTTTGTTGGGTTTTTCATCTAATGTCATCCCAGTTGGGTCCTTTAGAGCCTCTTGCCTTCCTGATATCTGGGCCTTTCTGGTAGCTACACCCACTTCCCCATCCCACACTGCTACACATACACATCTCTGTTCAATTTCCTGACCCTCTGTATATCTCCCCCATTCCAGAGGTTCTGAGTTCAATTTTCAGCAACTACATGTTGGCTCACAACTATCTTTAATGGGATCTGATGCCCTCCTCTGGCATGCAGGTGTATATGCTGCAAAGATGCTATCTCAATCTTCATTCTTATGAAAGGATGCAGGTATTCATGTGTGAATTCTTGCCTTATTCCATAAATAATTTTAACTATTAATACTAATTTGTATTAATAAAATTTCACATCTGATTATTTTGCTTCTTGTGATTGATATATTCCTTGTATGTACCTAGCAGTGAGGGTAACTTCTTTTATTCCTTTTCGTGAGAGTGACAGGTTATATTTGCCAAAATACTATATAGACATCTATATATGATATTTTGATATATATGATATATATTATATATGATGTCATCTATATATGACATCTATTTAAGATATTTACCTACTTTAGCTACTTTCTATCCATTTGTCTTTTATTTTTTTATCTCCCTACCCAGTAATATCTCTGTTTCTATTCTTTAGTAATTTCTTTTGCTTTACCACTCCAGATTTTATATTCACTCTCATACTAGATGATTAAGGACACAATCTTTATACTGCATGCTTCTCCAGTAGGATGTTAGATATCTCCCATTTGTTGAAAAGTGAGAAAAGACACTCGATTAAAATGCACTGCATCACGCTTTAAAACACTGCTACTTTTCCACTCAGTGAACTAGATGTCAAGTAGCTTTGCCTGAAAAGTCTTTTCAGGTTTTTTTTTTTTGGAGTTTGAATTATTTTTTTTACCATTGTTAACATATGTTTTTATATAAAATAAAACGTGCTAACTTTTAAATCTACTTTAATTCAAGAAAACATTTCAGGCTTTGCAGAAGAAACAAATACCAATAAAATAAAAAGTGAGAGAAAATTCTTCTGATCATATATATTATGATTAACCTTTGTACTTTACATATCTATATAATAACTTAACTTATTTGCAAAATTTTAAATGTAACATACAGATATATTGAAATGATAAAAGTATTGGACTATTCTAGTGATCCTAAGTTGATTACTCTCTAATATATAAATAAATTTGTATTTCACACTAGACAGTATCTATATACATAAATTCTCCATACTACTCAAAAACACATTACATTTACTCATTTCCTTTTACAATTTTAAATATAAATTAAGTATATAATATTGACTACAGTAAATAAAATTAGAGAAATATATGTACTCAACTGTTATGTACACTCAAGGAGAAGTTATTTGAGAAAAAATAAAATATGTTAGCAAAATATCGAGCTTGAATTTATTTTACTTACATTTTGAAATCTGTTACACTTTTGCCTTTTGTTTGATTAGTATATCTTCGTTTATGAGATAAAATGCTCTCAAATGCTAACACTAATGAAATTACTTTTCTTCTTAATGAAATAAAGCTTAAAATACCTAAATATTTCTCCGAACATTACTTTTTACCCTAGAAAATTACCTGATATGATCACTATAAAATATAATATAATAACTAGGTCAATTCCAAAGAAAGAGTTACTTTTTAATATGAACTAGCAATAAAAGTGGTAAAGATTCTGAGAAAACAAGCCATTGCTCATTTGCTATTGAACATTTGACCTTGGTGGTGTGCCAAACATAGTCCTGGGATCTGGTCCCTAAAGTCCTTGATGCGAGCTTCTTATGCATCTTTTAAAACAGAGTCAACATAGCCAAATAGCACTGGGAGAAATCTAGCCTCCCAGGAGTGTGGAAAAGCTCTTTAGAGGGGGTAAGAGGACTACAACTGCTAAGCAGGAATCACCCAGAATCCTTGGAACACAGTGGATGAGGAACAGCCGGGAGGAAGGAGCCTTCAAGTTTCCATCTGTGGCAGGAGACCTCTGCCTAGGCTACCAGGGCTCCATAGTCAGATAGTACTGAGAGAAAGCTAGCTTCCCAGGAGTGTGGGAAAGCCTGTCTGCTCAGAGGGACCCAGGTGGAATACTCAGGAAACAGGGATTGAGGAGCAGTCTTCTGCTTTCTTTCAGTGGCTGGAGAGCAGATCCTGTGACACAGGACTCCATACTCAAATAGTACCAGGAGAGAGCTGGTATACCAGGAGTCCGGACAAACCTTTAATCACAGGCAAGACCATCACCTCTTTTCAAGTTCACTGTACCAAAAGGGACCCTTGCAGAGCCATCAGGACACAGGAAACAAGAGACAGCTAGGGATTAGATCTTTCTTGCTTCTGTCTGCACCCCAGAGCTGACCCTGCACCACAGCTCTCCAAACACAAATTCCTCTCAGAGAGAACTGGTCTTCAAGGAGTATTGAAACCTAGGCTTGCAGGAAAGACAAGCTACAGTCAGAGAGAGTAAAACCAGCTAGCACCAGAGATAACCAGATGGCGAAAGGCAAGGGCAATAAACCAAGGCTACTTAGCATCAACAGAACACAACTCTCATACCACAGCAAGTCCTGGATACCCCAACACACTAGAAAAGGAAAACTCAGACTTAAAATCACATCTCAAGAGGATGATAGAAGATTTTAAGAAGGAAATAAATAACTCCCTTAAAGAAATATAAGAGAACACAGGTAGACTACTAGAAGCCCTAAAAGAGGAAACACAAAAATCCCTTAAAGAATTACAGGAAATCATAATCAAACAAATGAAGGAAAACCAACCAGGAAATAAAAACAGAAATAGATACAATAAAGAAATCACAAAGAGAGACAACCATGGAGTTGGAAAACCTAGGAAAGACATCAGGAGTCATAGATTCAAGCATCACCAACGGAATACAAGAGATGGAAGAGAGAATCTCAGGTGCAGAAGATACCATAGAAAACATGGAAAGAACAGACAAAGAAAATGCAAAAAAGAAAAAGCTCCTAACCCAAAACTTCCAGAATATCCAGGATACAATGAGAAGACAGAACTTGAGCATAATAGGTATAGAAGAGAGTGAAGATTCCCAACTTAAAGGACCAGTAAATATCTTCAACAAAATTATTGAAGAAAAACTCCTTAACCTAAAGAAAGAGATGGGCATAAATATACAAGAAGCATACAGAACGCCAAATAGAATTGACCAAAAAAGAAATTCCTCCTGTCGCATTATACTCAAAACACTGAATACACAAAATAAGAAAAGAATACTAAAAGGAGTAAGGGAAAATGATCAAGTAACATATAAAGGCAGACCAATCAGAATTATACCAGACTTTTCCCCAGAGACTATGAAAGCTAGAAGATCCTGGGTAGATCTCATACAGACTCTAAGAGAACACAAATGCCAGCCCAGGCTAAAATAGCCAGAAAAACTCTCAATAATCATAGACGGTGAAACCAAAATATTCTATGTCAAATCCAAATTTGCACAGTATGATTCCACAAATCCAGCCCTACAAAGAATAATAGATGGAAATCACCAACTCAAAGAGAGAAACTACACCTAAGATAAAGCAAGAAAGCTTCCAGACTCTTCTTTGAGGGAAAAAATTAAAAGGCAAAAAGCAAAAGAAAACAAACAAAAAACTGAATGACTTCATGAAATTCACAGGCAAATGGATGGAACTAGAAAATATCATCCTGAGTAAGGAAGAAATAAGACCCCCCACACCGCCCCCCAAAAAATGGAGCACAGACTGAAGGAAAGGCCATCCGGGGATTGCCACACCTGGGGATCCATCCTGTCTGCAGACGCAAAATTGACACTGTTGCTTTTGCCATGAGGTACATGCAGACAGGAACCTGTTATGACTGCTCTTTGGAAGGTTCAGACAGTAACTGACCAATACAGATGTGGATGCTTGGAACTAACCATCAGATTGAGCTTGGGGACTTCAGTGGGGGAGCTAGAGGTAGGACTGGAGGAACTGAGGGGATTGCAACCATATAGGAAGAACAACATCAGCTGGCTAGACCAGCCAGTGCTACTAGACTAGATCACCACCTAAGGAGGGTAAAGGGAGGGATCCATAGTTCCAGATACATATGTATCAGAGGATGGCCTTGTGTGCCATGAATGGGATGGGAAGACGTTGGTCCTGTGGAGGTTTGATGCCCCAATATAGGGGAATGCTGAAGGGTTAAGGTGGGAGAGAGTGGGTGGATGGGGGAGCACCCCCATAGAGGCAAAAGGGAGAGAGGAAAGGGAGGTTGTGGGATGGGGGGTTTGTGGAGGGGTACCTGGGAATTGGGATATCATTTGAGATGTAAATGAATGGAATGATTAATAAAAAAGAAAGAAAGAAATTTAAAAAAAGAAAAAGCAAGAAAGAAATCTTTCAACAAACTCAAAATAAGATAACACACAAACATAAAAATAACATCGAAAATAACAGAAAGCAACAATCACTGTTTTTTACTATATCTTAACATTAATGGACTCAATTCCCCAATTAAAAAAACATAGACTGAAACACTGGATCCATAAACAGGACTCAGCATTTTCTTGCATCCCAGGAAATGCAACTCTGTGTTAAAGACAAACAGTACCTCAGAGTAAAAGTCTGGAAACAATTTTCCAGGTAAATGGCCCCAAGAAATAGTCTAGAGTAACCATTCTAATATTGAATAAAATCTACTTTCAACCATAAGTCATCAAAAAAGATAAGGAAGGACACTTCATACTCATCAAAGGAAAAATCTACCAAGAAGAACTTTCAATTCTGAACATCTATGTCCTGAATTCTAGGGTTCCCAAATTCATTAAAGAAACTTTACTAAAACTCAAAGCATATACTGCACCTCACACAATAATAGTGGGAGACTTCAACAAACCACTATCATCAATGGACACATCTTGGAAACACAAACCAAACAGAGACACAGTGAAACTAAAAGATATTATGAACCAAAAGGATTTAACAGATATCTATAGAACATTTCATCCTACATCAAAAAAATATACCTTCTTCTCAGCACCTCATGGTACCTTTTTCAAAACTGATCATATAATCAGTCAGAAAACAAACCTCAACAGATATTAGAAGATTGAAATAATCCCATGCTTCCTATCATATAACTTCGGAATAAGGCTGCTCTTCAATGGCAACAATAACAAAGGAAAGCTCCGTACACATGGAAGCTGAAGAATGCTCTACTCAATGATAACCTGATCAAAGAAGAAATAAAGAAAGAAATTAAAGAGTTTAATGAAAGAATTAATTAATTTAATTAACTAATTTAATTAAAAAATTTAATGAAAATGATAGCACCACATACCCAAACCTATGGGACACAATGAAAGCAGTGTTAAGAGGAAAACTCATAACTCTGAATGCTTCCAAAAAGAAAATGGAGAGAACATGTATGAGCAGCTTAACAGCACACCTGAAAGTTCTAGAACAAAAAGAACCTAATATACCCAAGAGGAGTAGAAGGCAGGAAATAATCAAATTATGGGCTAAAATCAACCAAGTAGAAACTAAAAGAACTATACAAAGAATCAACAAAACCAGGAGCTGGTTCTTTGAGAAAATCAACAAGATAGATAAACCCTTAGACAGACTAACCAGAGGGCACAGAGATACTATGCAAATTAACAGAATTAGAAATGAAAAGGGATATATAGCAACAGATTCTGAGGAAACTAAAAAAAATCATATTTTACTACAAAAGCCTATATGCAACAAAATTGGAAAATCTGGATGAAATGGACAAGCTTCTAGACAGGTATCAAATACCAAAGATAAGTCAGGATCAGATAAACCATCTAAACAGTCCCATAACCCCTAAAGAAGCAGAAGCAGTCATTAAAAGTCTCCCAACCAAAAAAAGCTCAGGACCAGATAGGCACAGTGCAGAATTCTATCAGACCTTCAAAGAAGACCAAACACCAATACTTTTCAATCTTTTGCACAAAATAGAAACAGAAAGAACACTATCCAACTCATTCTATGAGGGCACAGTTACACTGATACCAACACCTCACAAACACCCAGCAGTAAAATAAAAAAAAAAACAAAAAACTTCAGACCCGTTTCCCTTATGAATATCAATTAAAAAATACTCAGTAAAATTACCACAAAATTAATCCAAGAACACATCAAAACGATCATTCACCATGATCAAGTAGGCTTCATCCCAGGGATGCAGGGATGTTTCAATACCTGAAAATACATCAATGTAATCCACTACATAAACAAAGTCAGAGAAAAAAAGCACATGGTCATTTTGTTAGATGTGAAAAAAGCATTTCACAAAATTCAACATCCCTTCATGATAAAAGTCTTGGAAAGATGAGGAATTCAAGGAGCATACCTAAACATAGTAAAAGACATATACAGAAAACCAGCGGCCAACATAAAACTAAGTGGAGAGAAACTTGAAACAATCCCACAAAAATCAGAGAATAGGTAAGACTGCCTTCTCTCACAATATCTATTCAATATAGTACTTGAAGTTCAAGCTAGAGCAATTAGATAACAAAAGGAGGCCAAAGGAATACAAATTGGAAAGGAAGAAATCAAATTATCACTATTTGCAGATGATATGATGGTATACTTCAGTGACCTGACAAACTCCACCAGAGATCTGCTACAGTTGAAAAACATCTTCAGCAAAGTGATTGGATACAAAATTAACTCAAGCAAATCAGAAGTCTTCCTATAATTGAAGGATAAACAGGTTGAGACAAAAATTAGGGAAATGACACCCTTCACAATTATCACAAACAATATAAAATATATTGGTGTGACTCTAACCAAACAAGTGAAAGATCTGTATGACAAGAACTTCAAGTCTCTGAAGAAAGAAATCAAAGAAGTCCTCAGAAGTTGGAAAGATCTCCCTTGCTCATGGATTGGCAGGATTAATAGAGTTAAAATGGCCATCTTACAGAAAGCAATCTACAGATTCAATGCAATCGCCATCAAAATTCCAACTCAATTTTTCATAGACTTTGAAAGTACAATCTTTAAATTTATATGGAATAACAAAAAAACAGGATGACAAAAACTATTCTTAGCAATACAAGGACTCCTGGGGGAATCAGTCTCCCTGACCTCATGCTGTACTATAAGCAGTAGTGATAAAAACTGCATGGTATTGGTACAGTGACAGGCAGGTAGATCAATGGAATAGAATTTAAGACCCAGAAATAAATCACACACTTATGGTCACTTGATCTTTGACAAAGGAGTTAAAACAATCCAGTGGAAAAAAGATAGCATGTTCAACAAATGGTGCTGGTTCAACTGGTGGTCTACATATAGTAGAATTGATCCATTTCTACATCCCTGTACAAAACTCAAGTCCAAGTGGATCAAGGACCTTCATATAAAACCAGATACACTGAATCTAATAGAGGAGAAAGTGGAAAAAAATCTCAAACACATGGGCACAGGGGAAAAGTTCCTCATCAGAACACCACCGTCTCATACTTTAAGATCAAGAATCAACAAATGAGACCTCATAAAATTCCAAAGCTTCCGTAAGGCAAAGGAAACTATAAATAGGACAAAACTGCAACCTACAGATTGGGAAAAGATCTTTACCAATCCTACATCCAATAGAGAGCTAATATCCAATGTATACAAAGAACTCAAGGAGCTAGACTCCAGAGATCTAAATAACCCTATCAAAAATGGGGAAGAGAGTTAAACAAAGCATTCTCAACAAAGGAAACTCAAATGACCGAGAAGCACCTAAAGAAATGTTCAACATCCTTAGTCATCAGGGAAATGCAAATCAAAACAAGCCTGAGATTTCACCTCACACCAGTCAGAATGGCTAAGATCAAAAACTCAAGTGACAGCAGATGTTGGCAAGGGTGTGGCGAAAGAGGAACACTCCTCCATTGCTGGTGGAAATGCAAGTTGATACAACCTTTCTTGAAATCAGTTTGGTGGACCCTCAGAAATATGAACATAGTATTACCTAAGGACCGAGCTATTCCACTTCTGGACATATACCCAAGAGATGCTCCAACACGTAATAAAGTCACATGCTACACTATGTTCATAGCAGCCATATTTATAATAGCCAGAAACTAGAAACAAACCAGATATCCCTCAACAGAGGAATGGATACAGAAAATGTGGTACATTTACACAATGGAATACTACTCAGCTACTAAAAACAATGACTAATTCTTAGGCAAATGGATGGATCTTGAAAATATCATCCTGAGTGAGGTAACTCAGTCACAAAAGAATGAACATGGTATGTACTCACTGATAAGTTTTAGTCCAAAAATTTGGAATACCCAAGTTTCACTTCATAGCAACCATTGGGCTGAGTCTGAGGTCTCAGATGGAGGAGTTGTAGAAGGGACTGAAGGAGCTGTGGGAGTTGGCACTCCGATGGAAGGAGCAACAGTGTCCACTTGCTTGATCTCCCAATGATCCCGGAGACTGGATCACTAAGAATACAAATGGAGTGACCCTTGTTGCTGGCCACATAAGTGGCAGATAAGGTTCTTGTTAGCCATCAGGGGTAGGAGAGGCCCTTGGGCCTGTGGGTGTTAAATCCCCCAGTATGGGAGAATGCCAAGGAGGGAAGATGAGATTGGGTGGGTGGGTGGTTGTGGGAATACCCCCATAGTGGCAAGTGAAGGGGGTAGGGAACAGGGAGGTTACAAAGGGGAGATCTGGAAGGGAGAAACATTTTAAATGTAAATAAAGCATGAACCCCCCTAAAAAAGGAAAACATGCTTTCCTGTTACTTGTGAAGAAGCCCCCAAAACTGCCTTATTCTCTTCTATCTCTTTCTTTAGATTTAAAGTTCTATTCAAATGTAATTATTGGTGGAAATTATTCACTCAACTGGCTTAATAGAGAGATGGTAGGATGCAAAGACAAAAACAAATAATTCCCAAAATAAAAAACAAAACAAACAAACAAAAATAACACCAATAAACCTCCCAAAACCAAAACCATGAGTATGTAATGCTATGATTCCCACGAATATTGATCAGTTGGAGTTACAAAAACTATTTTAGCTTCATTATTTGTAACAAACGTACAGACATAGAATTATAGTTTTAATTTGCTTCTCATTTAAATATAAAATTCATATTTTCTACTGAATGAATCTTTAAAAAAAATTGAACATTTTGTTTTTATTTGTAAATATTCTATTTTATTTTACAAAATTATTTTGGCCATTACAATTAAAATGTGAATCTTTAATTTAGAAGTTAATAATTTAACAACTTTTTAAAATTAAGAACCTCTAACTAATTTGTTTAAATCTTTAAAATATTTTATACTTTTCTACTGTTTTAATTAATTTTGAAACTTTGCCTTGTATTAATGGTATATGTAAATACTAAACATGACTTGTGTTTTTCTTATTAGTGTTGTCTAGAATTTGTTTGGTATTTGTTTATTTTATCTCTATTTAAAAAATATAAAAATTGTAAAATATATTTAACAAATCTTTATCAGTGCTTTGACTCCTACCATCAGGAAGTAAAGGAAGTAAAGGAAGTAGAGGTCACTCCATGACCACATTAGAGTGTTGCAGGACAGATTGAATTAACTGAGACATGTCTGTACAGGCCCCCTAATGGCAATGCCAGTGACAATGCAGTGACCTCAGAAGAAGGAATCTTGTAAACAAAATGACTCTTATCAGGTAAATGGAAACTTAAGGAAAGCCATTACATCACCCACTAATACCTTTAATAGTCAACTACCTTAGGCAAGGATATACAGTTCCTGAATAACCCAAACAACCTACAGAAACTTCCAGGTATTTCTGGCTCTAATCTTTTCTCCCCTACATACCTGTCCCCTTAAAACTATTGCTTACTGCCACTCACTGCTTCCCCCACCTACTCTAGTAAGACAGTACAACAGTTTGTTTACCCACATAAACAGTCTACCTATACACAAAAAAGTCTTATTTTTTAGTTCACTAAGCCTCAGCCATACTATCTAAAATATAAATAAATGGAGAGTGAAAGAATTGGAGACAGAGAGAATAGAGACAGATAGACAGGCAGACACACACACACACACACACACACACACACACACACACATGAACACATACAAACTCATACATGTGGGTGGGGGTCATGCAGAGATGGGAGACTATAATATAGCATAGAAAAAATATAAATCAATAATTTGCTTCTCAATAACTAGAAGATATGATACCTATAATTATTTTGAGAAATAATATTGAATATATTTCATAGAAACAAAGTTTATTTCTACAAATTATTGTCCTGGTAGCCACCAGCAAACACAAATTTTATTTTCATTAATTAAAAAGGAATTATTTTAGATAGTTTGTAGTATGATTCCTATGATTCTTTTAGATTCTTTATTGTTTTTGTATTAATCTCCCTCGTTCTTCTTTATTTACCACTCTTAGCCCTCCCTAAACAGCCTATTTTTCCCATTTCTCCATCAAAACATTTGTACCCTACTATTTTCCTTTACTCTTCTTCAGTATTTACCTCCTTTCCACTTCACAAAGTTGCCACTCTTCCTGTTTTCCTGACCAAAATTCTGGATTTCAAAATACATGTATACACATACAATTGGAAAAAGTATATTTATACACACACACACACACACACACACACACACACACACAGAGATATATATTGTATGTATACACACACACATTCGTTTTTCCAATTGGGTTATCAATGCAAAACCACATAATAAAAGATTCAATAGTAGATACGACAAGCCTTCTTTTGAGTCAAGGTTGCCCAAGGGACACACAACCTATTGCTATTATTCTCAGGGGTCTAAACTAAGTCCCTGCTAAAGGCACTATGAACTTCTGAAGCAAGATCCATAGTTCCCTAAGCTGGAAGTGAACTGAAAGCCTCATCTTTGAGTACTAATGTTCATGATTCTAAAAATTGCCACATTTTTAAGCTTACAAAGGTCAGAGGCAACCAAGAATTCTACCCAACTATGATGCCTATGAGCCACATTAATGTCCAACATCCCAAGAAAAACCTATGGGTATAGAAATGGCATACAAAACTCGGTGCTAATCCGAGTCTCTACTTGGATTAAGGACCCATTCAAAAAGTGGGAAATCACTTGCCTAAGAACTGAGTACCAGTGATTGTTGGAGAAGAATCTAGAACCACTATTTTAGTGATCCAAAATAATCCCTAACAACAATCTATAAATATTTGCTCTTATTACCATAGATAAGTGCAATCTTCAAAATTTACCAAGGAAACTTCTCTTTGCATCAGACAAAGACTACTACAGCAAAACATAACAAACCAGTATACATAATTGTGAAAGTCCATCCTAATGGATATGTCTACAAAACCTTCCCAAACCCAAAGTTCAGGGAACATTGTAGAAAAAGAGGCAGAAAATAGTAAGAGCTGAAAGGAAGATCAATGAGTTTTTTGTGAGTCTGTGTCTCATAGTAAGATTCTTTACCTCAGTATTATCACTGACTAAACCCTCTAAACATGACCAAACAAGGAAGATGCCAATGTTCATGCCTAAAAAAGTGAATAAAGTCTTTAAGATCAAAAATCACACCAATTGTCTATTCAATAACAAATGGTTATTCCTTAAAATATACAAATATAAGTAGTATTAAATAGACTGAACAATTTATATTGATGAATATATGTGTATGTACATGTGCATATATTCATGTAATAAAAAAATAATTTTAAAAAGGTAATAAATTTGAAAAAGTATGGACAACCATATGAAAGGGTTTCCAGGGACAAAAGGAAATTGAGAAACATGATTATACTATAATCTCAAAAATCTGCATATAGTTAAATCACACTAAATTAAAAACATCTCAAAGGAAAGATGTCCTTTTTTCTTTACTGTTATTCTTTATGGTTCAAGAAAAACTTTAGGATTTATCCTAGAATATTATTAAACTCTAATGATTTCCCTTCCAAACATTAGAAAAGTGTGACTGAAAATAAGAACTGCATGTAGGTTCAACTCAACATTTCTTCTGTTACTGTATTAGAGAGAGGACCTACATTTCCTTTTGTAAAATTATTGATGAAACATCTTTGTTCATTTTTCTAAACATAATTTTAGATGCAGATTTCTACTATTTAGCAGAACTATACTGTTAAATTGTAAGGGTTTTTTTTCCAAGTATTTCCTGGTAGAAAACAACATTGACTCTAATCTTTTCAAATGCTAACTCATCCACTTTTCCCCGAAGACTGTCCTTCTATTGTTATGAATATTTCTACTTTTTCTCATTTCTGAGTTTTATCTACTTGAACTCAATTGAAAATTTTATGTCATGTATGTTTGTTTTTAATGATTCTTCCTCACTACCCTATTTCAAATTGTATTTCCTTCCTTCTTTTTATATTTAATTTGTATTGTATGGCATCTATTACCATCCTAAATTATCAACATTTATCTCCCTGTTGATTGTGTTACTCTATGACCATTAGATTTGTCCTAGCCACTGATAGTAGGGACTCAATTATCTATTCAGTGAATAACAATGATGAGTGGTGAAGCTGGAGTAAAAGGAGTTTACACACCTTACTCAAGGTCACCATAGTTACAAAAGCATCTCTTCTTCACATTCAAAAGTATTGCACTGTTAGAGTCTATATCCATATTACTGTCTATCACTATTCAAATAATATCATTTTTATACAAAATATACTACTATAATAACCCTTGTGGTCCTACTCATGTTAAAAAATGTTAAAGTGATTATTTTCTTGATTCAATTCAGAGCAAATTTGTCATTAAACTATAAAACCATTACCATAATCATTGTTATTGATTCTGCCACTGATTTTGTATGCTACTATTTATCTCTATCAGAACAACAGGTTTTCTGAATGATGCATAAGATTTTTTTCTACAGATTCCAAACTTTATTATTTTAAATATGTTGCATTTTCCAATATAAACCCAATAAAGTAATCTCTTTGGGAACAAGCTTCATTTCATAAAATGAAATAAAAATACATACCATTCATTCTTAATACTTCTTTATATAAAGAAGTTTT
>JADRCH010007604.1:4613293-4705026 GCA_019843965.1 Rhynchomys soricoides | reverse complement strand
ATATATATATATATATATATATATATATATATATATATATATATATACACACACACATATATATATACACATATACAGCCCACCTTTATGAACCTCCTCCACAGCCTCTCTATCTCTATGTAGCTTGGGTCTATGCTCCCTTCTGGCCACTCTATCTCCTCCATGGTGCTTGGCTCTATGCCCCATCCCAACCCCCGTGCCCTCTCTGTCCGTATATATCTCAGCTTCTATGCCACTTGGGCTCTGTATCTACATCTGTGTAGCCTTTGCATCTCTCCTCTCTATGTCCCTTTGTCACTTTGGCCCTGGGCCTCTCTTTCTCAGCTTCTATGTCCTCCTTGGCCTCTCTGTATGCAACTAGGTCTTCATGCCCCCAGTGGATTCTCTATGCTCCCTGCTCCTGCCCTCTCTGTCTCTATGATGATCGGCCTCTATGCTCCGGTCTGAACTCTCTCTCTCCATGCAGCTTGGACTCTATGTTTCTCCTACCCCCTCATTCCTCCCCCCCTCCTTGGCTTCTCTCTATATATATATACAGCCCAGCCTCTATGGCCTCAGTGGTTCACTGTCTCTGTGCAGCTCTGCATCTATCCCTTTCCTGTGTCCTGATTCTATACTGCAACCCTCTATGCCACCCCCCCTAAACCTCGTGGCCTCTGTCAGTATAGAGCCCAGCCTCTACAACCCTCCCCCCCGGGATCTCTGTTTTTATACATCCCAGCCTCTGTGTCCCACTGGAGCCTTTCTATCTCTATGCAGGTTGGCTTTTATGATCCCCATGGCCTCTCTGGCTCTATGCCTGCAAACCTCTATTCCTCCTCTTCCCCTTGGCCTCTCTGTCTTTATGCAGTCCAGTGTCTATGCCCTCTGTGTCCTCTCTGTATGCAACTCAGGCTGTATGCTCTTCAGCCTGTCCCTCAGCATTTGTCTGTTGCTGAGACTCTATGCTCTTAACTCTCTCTGTCCCTATTTCCTTGTAGCTTTCTGGCCCTTAGCCTAATGGATCCTTGATTTCTGTGGCCCTCTGCATCTGTCCCTCTCTCTATCCCCCTATGCCCCTTTTTCTCTATGGCCCTTGGCATCTCTTTGCTTCAGCCTGTATGCCCCACCCCCACCCCGTTCTCTGTATCTATGCTACTGGGCCTCAATGTCCTCCCCCTTTGCCTCTCTGTCTCAATATTGCCCAGTCTCTATGCTCTTCACCATGGCCTTTCTTCTTTGACCCCGTGGCCTCTCTGTGTCTATGGAGCCCATCCTCTATGCCCCTCAACCTCTGTACCTATGTCTCTGTAGCCTATGAATCTCTGTCCCTCCCCCTTTTCTGTATGCCCCTAGGCCTCTCCTATTTCCCCCATGGCCTCTGTCTCTATACAGCTCAGTCTCTATGCCCCTCATCCTCTATACCTTCGTCTCAGTAGCCTATGCATCTCTGTCCCTCTTTATCTCTCTATGCCCCTAGGCCTCTCTTTCCTTCAGCCTCTCTGCAACCCCCTTCTGCCTCTCTGTATCTATGCACTCTAGCCTCTGTGTCTCCAGTGGCCCCTTGTCTCTTTACAGCTCAGCCTCTATGCCCTTCATCCTCTGTACCTACATCTCTGTAGCCTATGCATCTCTGTCCCTCTCTCTCTGTGCCCTTTTGTCTCTATGGCCCTAGGCCTCTCTTTCCCTCTGCCTCTATGCCCCCGCCACGTGGCCTCTCTGTATGCAACTCGGTCTTCAAGCCCCTGGTGGGCTCTCTGTCTCTATGCAGCTCGGCCTCTGTGCCCCCTCCTCATGGCCTGTCTCTGTACAACGAAGCCTCTATCACACACACACACACACACACATACACACACACACACACACACCATGGCCTCTCTGTCTCTATGCAGCTCAGCCTCTATGCTCCCCTATGGCCTATGTGTCTCCAAGGAGCTTGGGCTCTATGCCTCCCAGTGGCATCTCTGTCTCTATGGAGGTCAGCTTCTATGACCCCTGTGGCCTCCTCTATGAAGTTCATCCTCTATGACCTCTGTAGTCTCTCTGTCTCTATACAGCTCAATCTCTATGCCCTATGTCCTCTCTGTCCCTCTGCATCTCCTAGCCTCTCTTTCTAACTCTCTCTCTAAGTCCCTCTGCATCTCTGTCCCTAAGACTCTATGCTTTTCAGCCCCTTTGTCCCTATATCTCTATGGCTGTCACCATCAAGGGACCCCTCAACCTCTGTGTCCCTATGGAGTTCAGTCTCTATGCCCCTTGGCCTCTCTATTACTGGGCTTTGCCAAACTTCTGTCTCTAAGCTTCTCTGCATCTCTGTCCCCCCTCCTTTGTTTCTATGACTCTTGGCCTCTTTTTCCCTCAGCCTCTATGCCCCCAGTGGCCTCTCTGTCTCTATGCTTCTCAGCATCTTTGTCCCCATTCCCCACTATTTGGCTCATACTTGTGTAGTCCACTCTGATCATAACACAGAATACAAGTATAGCTTAGAATTCATTGTGGGGTGGGGCACTTACAAGCATAGTGCAGGCCGTCTCCTGATCTCTCCATGTTCGGTAGCATAGGTTGGTCACAGATCTTCTATATGAATTGTATACAAGGTTCCAGCAAAGAGGAGCTACTCAGCAGGCCAATGTACCACTGTGGGCATTCTAAGAAAAAATGAGCTTTAACTCCACCCCAGGAAATTTGGCTAGGCACTGCATAGTTTTCTCTGAGTAACAAAAAATTTATCAATGATCTCCCAAACCAAGAACAATGCTGGGGATTGTGTATGCCCAAGATCAAGGTCTGCATACAAAGGAGCCTAGGAAAAGTCTTATCTGCTGGGAATGCTGACATTAGCCAAAGACCTTGTCTTTCCACAGATAGCTCAGTCCAGAGCAGCCAGCCCTCTACTAAACTACTGGAGAAAGAAAGAAAATGAGCTTCCAGTGCCATTCATATTTGTCTCTTAACCAGTTTCTCCAAAAGTGGTTCCCATAGAACTATTGTGTTTAGAAATACGTGTTTTCACAATTGATGCAACTAACATGTTGCTGCTGTTTGGGGTCATGATTTTACAGGTGAAATCTAACCAAATTTTATGCTTTATTTATTTATTTACTTATTTTGTGCAGTTCTAAGGATTGAATAATAGGGTATGCCCATGCAAAACAAGTGCTTTACTGCTGAGATATGTTTTATATATTAAATGTATGTAATTTACTGTATAAATTTTTTTATATTTTTTTATAGGAGGGGGCAAGCAGGCCCCCCCCTTTTTTTGTTTTTTAGAGACAGGGTTTCTCTGTGTAGCCCTGGCTGTCCTGGAACTCACTCTGTAGACCAAGCTGGCCTCGAATTCAGAAATCTGTCTGCCTCTGCCTCCCAAGTTCTGGGATTAAAGGCATGCGCCACCACTGCCCGGCTACTGTATAAAATTTTAAATCCAAAAATTATGAAAAATAAGTTAGATATTGGTCAAAATAAAGGATATAGATACAACAAGAGGGGTACACGCTGATAATTCTTGAGATACATTTGTTTTATCTCTGAAAATTCCTTATAAAACTGTTGCCAAGTATTGAAGCCAGGCTTTGTATTCAGGGATCATATGCTTTGTACTTCACTACATTATCAATCCTGATAATTTTCTTAGTAGTTTTAAGCCAATTTTACCACACAATTCAACCAAAAATGGTCAACCAGGACATAATCTCACCACTTGGAGAAGTAGAAAAAGGAGGGTCAAATGTTCAAGGCCATATAGTTATATAGCCACTTTTAAGCCAGACATGGCTACGTGAAACACTTTTTTAAAAGAAATACTAAATAATTTTTTTAAAAGGAAGGAAGGAAGGAATACCAAGAAAGAAAAATAAATTCATTAGATAAGTAACACCTGACCTTTCAACAAAGACTCTTTTTTTATTGGATATCTACTTTATTTACATTTCAAATGTTTTCCCCTTTCCAGGTCTCCCCTTCAGATACCCCCTATTCCATCCCCCTCCCCTGTCTCTATGAGGGTGCTCCCACCCACCCACTCCCATCTTCCCTCCCTAGCATTCCCTTACACTGGGACATCGAACCCCCACAGGACCAAGGGCCTCTCTTCCCACTGATGTCCAACAAGGCCCTCCTCTGCTACATATGTGGCCAGCACCATGGGTCCTTCCATGTGTATTCTTTGGTTGGTAGTCCAGTCTCCAGGACCAGTTGACACTGTTGCTCTCTCCATGGGGTCACAAACCCCCCTCAGCTCCTTTAGTCCCTTCTCCAACTCCTCCATCAGGGACCCCACATGCAGTCTAACGGTTGGCTGTGAGCATCCACCTCTATATTTGTCAGGATCTGCCTGAGTCTCTCAGGAGACAGTTTATCATGCTTCAATCAGCAGGCACTTCCCAGCATCCACAATAATGTCAAGGTTTGGTGACTATATATGGGATGTATCCCCAGGTGGGGCAGTCTCTGGATGGCCTTTCCTTCAGCCTCTGCTCCACACCTTGTCTCCATATTTCCTCCTGTGAGTATTTTGTTCACCCTTCTAAGAAACACTGAAGCATCCACATTTTTGTCTTCCTTCTTCTTAGGCTTCATATGGTCTGTGAATTGAATCTTAGATATTCTGAACTTTGGGGCTAATATCCACTTATCAGCGAGTACATACCGTGTTTGTTCTTTTGTGACTGAGTTACCTCACTCATGATGATATTTACAAGTTCCATTCATTTGCCTGCAAATTTCCTGAAGTCGTTGTTTTTAATAGCTAAGTAGTATTCTATTGTGCAAATAAATGTACCAGATGCTTAAAGCCAGAAGATTCAAGACAAATGTCTTACAGATTCTAAGAGATCACAGATGCCAACCCCAGAGTATTATACCCAGAAAAACTTTCAATCACCAAAGATGGAGAAACCAAGATATTCCATGACAAAACCAAATTTAAACAATATCTTTTTACAGATACATCCCTATAGAGGATACTAGAAGAAAAACTCCAACAGAAGGAGGGTACCTACATCCAAAAGACCACAAGAAATTAATCATCTCACAGAAAAAAAACAAGAGAATCAGAAAAATACAATCATTGGTAATTAATATCTTTCAACATCAATGGACTCAATACACCAATAAAAAGACATAGGCTAACAGACTGGATACATAAACAGGATCCATCATTCTGCTACACATAAGAAATACACCTCAGCAACAAAGAAAGATGCTATCTCAGAGTATAGGGTTTAGAAAGGTTTTCCAATCAAATGGCATAAAAAACAAGCTGGACTAGCCATTCCAATATCTAATAAAACAGATTTTCAACCAAAAGTAACCAAAAGAGATGGGGAAGGACACTTCATACTCAAAGGAAAAGTCCACCAATGGACTTCTCAATTCTGAACATCTATGCCCTAAATGCAAGGGCACCCACATTCAGAAAAGAAACATTACTAAAATTCAAATTGCACATCAAACTCTACACAGTAATAGTGGGGACTTTGACACCCTACTTCCACCAATAGACAGCTCATCGAATCAGAAACTAAACAAAAAAACAATGAAACTGAGAGATGTTATGAACCAAATAATATAACATATCTACAGAACTTTTCACCCCAAAACAAAAGAATATACCTCCTCAGCACTTCACAGAGGCTTCTCCAAATTGACCATATAATTGGGCACAAAGCAAGCCTCAACAGATACAAGAAGATTGAAATAACCCCTTGCAATTTATCAAATCACCATGGACTAAGGCAACAACAGAAACAACAGAAAACACACATGCACATGGAAACTGAACGATTCTGTATTCAATCACTTGGTAAGAGAAGAAAAAAAGAAATTAAAGAGTTTCTAGAATTCAATGAAAATGAAGGCACAGCAACCCCAAACTTATGGAACACAATGAAAGCAATGCTAAGAGGCAAACTCATAGCTCTGAGTGCCTCTAAAAAGAAACTGGAGAGAGCATACACTAGCAGCTTGACAGCACACCAGAAAGCTCTAGAACAAAAAGAAGCAAATACACCCAAGATGAGTAGGTGGCAGGAAATAGTCAAACTCAGGGCTGAAAGCAATCATTTAGAAACAAAGAGAAACAAAGAAAATAATCATCAAAGCCAATAGCTGGGTCTTAGAGTAAATCAACAAGATAGACAAACCCTTAGCCAAATTAATAAAAAGGGACAGTATCCAAATTTAAAATAATCAGAAATGAAAAGGGAGACATAACAACAGAAACTGCAGCTGGAGAGATGGCTCAGCAGTTAAGAGTACTGAAAACTCTTCCAGAGGTCCTGAATTAAATTCCCAGCAACCACATGTTGACTCACAACCATCTGTAATGGGATCTGATGCCAACTTCTGGTATGTCTGAAGACAGCTACAGTGTACTCATATACACAAAAATAAACAAGCAATAGGAACTGCAAAAACTAAAAAATTCATTAGGTCTTACTTCAAAAGCCTGTAGGCCACAAAACTGGAAAATCTGGAAGAAATGAATCAATTTCTAGATGGATACCACTTACCAAAGTTAAATTAAGATAAAGTAAACTAACTAAACAGTTCTACAATGTCCAAGGAAATAGAAGCAGTCATTAAAATCTCCCAAGCAAAAAAAGCCCAGGGCCAGATGGTATTAGGGCAGGTTTCTAACAGACTTTCATGGAAGAGCTAATGCCAATACTCCTTAAACTACTCCACAAAATAGAAACAGAAGAACTACTGTCAAGTTCATTCTATGAGGCCACAGTCACACTGATTCCTAAACCACACAAGCATTCAACATAGACCAATTTCATTTATAAACATAGACTCAAAAATATTCAATGAAATTCTCACAAACTGAATCCAAGAACACATCAAAAACATCATTCAACATGATCAAGTAAGCATCATCCTAGGGATGCTGGGATGTTTAACTGTATAAAAATCCATCAACATAATCCATTATATAAACAATCTGAAAGAAAAAAAATTGCATAATTATCTCATTAGATGCTGAAAAAGCCTTTGACAAAATCCATGTTAAATCATGTTAAAAGCCTTGGAGCGATCATGGATACAAGGCCCATACCTAAACATAATAAAAGCAATATATAGCAAGCCAATAGCTAACATAAAATTAGAGGGAGAGATAAAGCATTTCCACTAAAATCAGGGACTAGACAAGGCTGCCCATGAAGTTCTAGCTAAAGCAACAAGACAACTAAAGGAGCTCAAGGGGACACAAATTGGAAAAGAAGTCAAGGTATCACTATTCATAGATGATATGATAGGATACATAAGTGACCTCAAAAATTCTACCAGAGAACATGTAGAGCTGATAAACATCTTTAGCAAAGTGACTCGATTAAAAATTAACTCAAACAAATCAGTAGCCTTCTTCTACCCAAATGATAAACAGGCTGAGAAAGAAATTAGGGAAACAATACCCATCACAATACCCACAAATAATATAAAATATCTTGGTGTAACTCTAAGCAAGCAAGTGAAAGATATATATGACAAGAACTTCAAGTCCCTGAAGAAAGAAATTGAAGAAGACATCAGAAGATGGAAAGATCTCCCATGCTCATGGATCGGCAGGATTAACATAGTAAAAACGGCCATCTTACCTAAAGCAATCTACAGATGCAGTGCAATCGCTATGAAAATTCCAACTCAATTATTCACAGAGATAGAAAGAGCAATTCTCAAATTTATCTAGAATAACAAAAAACCCAGGATAGCCGGGCAGTGGTGGCACACGCCTTTAATCCCAGCACTCAGGAGGCAGAGGCAAGTGGATTTCTGAGTTCCAGAACAGCCTGGTCTACAGAGTGAGTTCCAGGACAGCCAGGGCTACACAGAGAAACCCTGTCTAGAAAACAAAAACAAAAACAAAAACAACCCCCCCCAAAAAAAACCCAGGATATCAAAAACCATTCTCAACAATTAAAAAAAAAAAAAAACAACAAAACTTCTTTGGGAATCACCATCCCTGACCTCAAGCTATACTACAGAGAAGTAGTGATAAAAACCACATGGTATTGATACAGAAACAGACAGGTAGATCAATGGAATAGAATTGAAGACCCAGAAATGAACCCACACACCTATGGTCACTTGTTCTTTGACAAAGGAGCCAAAACCATTCAGTGAAAAAGGACAGCATTTTCAACAAATGGTGTTGGTTCAACTGGCAGTCAGCATGTAGAAGAATGCATATCTTTCCCTTCTTATCTCCTTGTACAAAGCTCAAGTCTAAGCGGATCAAAGACCTCCACAAAAAATGAGATATGATAATCTAATAGAAGATAAAGTGGGGAAAAGTCTCAAACACATGGGCACAGGGATAAAGTTCCTGAACAGAACACCAATGGCTTATGCTCTAAGATCAAGAATTGACAAATGGAACCTCATAAAATTGAAAAGCTTCTGTAAAGCAAAGGACACTGTCAATAGGACAAAATGGCAACCACCAGATTGGGAAAAGATCTTTATCAACCCTACATACGATAGAGGGCTAATATCCAAAATATATTTAAAAAACTCAAGAAGTTAGACTCCAGAGAACCAAATAACCCTAATTAAAAATGGGGTAAAGAGCTAAACAGAGAATTCTCAACTGAGGAATCTCAAATGGCTGAGAAGCACTTAAAAAATGTTCAACATCCTTAGTCATCAGGAAAACACAAATCAAAACAACCCTGAGATTCCACCTCATACTAGTTAGAATGGTCAAGATAAAAAACAGCAGATGCTGGTGAGGTTGTGGAGAAAAGGGGCCACTCCTCCATTGTTGATGGGATTGCAAGCTGGTACAATCACTCTGGAAGTCAGTCTGGCAGTTCCTCAGAATATTCGAAATTGTTGTCTGAGGACCCAGCTATACCACTCCTGGACATATACCTAAAAGATGCTCCAACATGTAATAAGAACACACGCTCCACTATGTTCATAGCAGCCATATTTATAATAGCCAGAAGCTGTAAACAACCCAGATGTCCCTTAACAGAGGAATGGATACAGAAACTGTGGTACATTTACACAATGGAATACTACTCAGCTATTAAAAGCAATGGTTTTATGAAATTCACAAGCAAATGGATGGAACTAGAAAATATCATCCTGAGTGTGGTAATCCAGTCACAAAAACACACACACATGGTATTGACTCACTGATAAGTGGGTATTAGCAAAAAAGAAAGTCAGAATACCCACGATACAACTCACAGACCATATGAAACCCAAGAAGAAAGAAGATTGCTCAAAAGTGTGGATGCTACAGTCCTACTAAGTAGGGGGAAGAAAATAATCTCTGGGAAGTAGAGGGAGAGAGGGATCGGTGAGGGAGAGAGGAGGGGGAAAGAAAAGGGGGGCTAGTTCAGATATGGGGGAGAAGTACACAGGATCAAGAATTTGAAAGTAGGTGTGTAGCAGTGGGGGAGGGGGAACTGGGGGTAGCCACTAGAAAGTCCCAGATGCCTGAGACCCAAGAGGTTCCCAGTACCTAACAGGGAGGACTTTAGCCGAAATACCCAATAAAGGGGAGATAGAACCCGTAGAGACCATATCCATATCCAGATAGGCAAGGCCCCCAGATGAGGGATGGTGCCACCCACCCACCTCAAAAATTTTAACCTAGAATTGCTCCTGTCTAAAGGAAATGCAGGGACAAAGAGTGGAGCAGAGACTGAAGGAAAGGCCATCCAGAGACTGCACCACCTAGGGATCCATCCCATCTGCAGACACCAAACCCAGACACTATTGCTCATGCCAAGAAGTGTTTACTGACAGGAGCCTGGTATAGCTATCCCCTGAAAGGCTCTGCCAGAGCAGGATCAATACAGATGTGGATATACACACCCAAACATTGGACTGAGTGTGGGGACTCCAATGGGAAAGTTAGGGCAAGGACTTAAGGAGCTGAAGGGGTTTACAACCCCATAGGAAGAACAACAATATCAACCAACGAGACCCCCCCAGAGCTCCCAGGGTCTAAACCACCAACCAAAGAGTACACATGGAGGGACCCATGGCTCCAGCTGGATATTTAGCAGAGGATAGCCTTATCTGGCATCACTGGGAGGGGAGCTTCTTGGTTCTGTGGAGGCTTGATGACCTAGGATAGGGTAATGTTAGGGCGGGGAGGTGGGAATGGGTGGGCAGGTGGGGGAGCACACTCATAGAGGTGGGGGGGTAGAGGGAATAGGGGGCTTGTGGAGGGGAAACTGGGAAGGGGGATAACATTTGAAATGTATGTAAATAAAATAATAAAAATGAAACAAAACAAAACAAGCAAAAAAAAAAAAAGTGTTGGTGATAGTGTCGAGAGAAAGTCACTATTCTACACAACCAAAATATAAACTGGGCAATTAGACAATATCTATAAAAATTATATGGTTTTAAATGCTCAATCATAAGCAGACATCTTAAATCTGGTAGTTAAAAATTGAGATCTTTAAGTTTAATTTCATTCACTATGGGTGAAACTAAGTATTTTTATTAGTCTATAACACTGCCATCCCTCACTTCCTTCATTTTCTTTTTAAACAATTTTTATTGAAGACATTTTAGGTGCACAACAAAATGGAACTGTATAAGAATATGACATACATCTCCTGCCACACACATACATAGCCTTCTCTATTGTCACCCCTACCCCCAAACACACATTTGATACTGTTGGTGAACGTACATTTTAAAATAGTTATCACTCGGAGGCTAAAGAGATGGCTCAGCAGTTAAGAGCACTGGTTGTTCTTCCTGAGGTCCTGAGTTCAATTCCCAGCTACCATATGGTGACTCACAATCATCTGTAATGGGATCTAATGCTCTCTTCTGGGGTGTCTGAAGAAAGCAACAATGTACTCACATACACAAAATAGAAAACTAAATCTTTAAAATAGTTATCACTCAAGGTTTGTAATTTACCTTTGGCTTAACATTTGGTATATATTGTACAGTGTATGGTTTTGAATAGATATATATTATCAAATATACTTCATGATATGTTAATACCATACAGAGTAGTTTACCTGACCTAAACATCCTGTGTCCTACCTATTTTCCTTATAACCTCTTGTAACCAGTGATTTGCTTTTTAATCATGTTTTAAAATTTTGTTCATATATGTATATATATATATATACATATATATATAATATGTGTATATATATTTGTGTAAAATGATAAATTTCATGACACTTTTGTTCAAGTAAGTCATATATATTTTTGACTTTATTCAATTCCTATTACCCTGTTGTTCTTGAAGTAGAATAAAGTATAAAAGACCAATTATTAGATACTGATTTATTTAGTGACTTTCTTAAAGCACTACTTGTACTGCCTATTTGTGAAGTACGACTTCACTTTGCTACCTGGAACAGAATGACCTGGAGAAACAGCTGAAACAATCAGCTGTTGCTCTTAACAACCTGCTGACCGCCACATACTCCTCTGTAGAATCTTGCTTGCTTGCTGTACTGGCTAGTTTTGTGTGTCAACTTGACACAAGCTGGAGTTATCACAGAGAAAGGAGTTTCAGTTGAGAAAATGCCTCCATGAGATCCAGCAGTAAGGCATTTTCTCAATTAGTGATCAAGGGGGGGAGGGCCCCTTGTGAGTGGTACCATCTTTGGGCTGGTAGTCTTGGGTTCTATAAGAAAGCAGGCTGAACAAGCCAGGAGAAACAAGCAAACCAGTAAGCAGCATTTCTCCATGGCCTCTGCATCAGCTCCTGCTCCTTGACCTGCTTGAGTTGCAGTCCTGACTTCCTTTGGTGATGAACAGCAGCATGGAAGTGTAAGATCTATAAATTCTTTCCTCCCCAACTTGCATCTTGGTCATGATGTTTGTGCAGGAATAGAAACTGTGACTAAAACCAATTGGTACCAGTGAAGTGAGGTATTCCTGTGACAACCTGACCACGTTTTGGGGAGGACTGTGGAAGGACTTTGGAACTTTGAGCTAGAAGAGCCTTTGGGATGTTAAGAGCTCTGTGGGATGTTCTGTAGGAGCTTGGAAGATAACGTTGAGAACAGTGCAGAATATGGAGACCTGGCTTGTGAAATTTCAGAGGGAAGATTAAAGACTCTTATCAGGGCCATTGCTAGTTTGATTTAAGATTCTGTGGTTTTGGTTAGCTGGGGATGAAGAAATCAGCTGTGATTAACAAGATACCAGAACTACTAAAGCAAAACCATTGCATTACTGGGATTATTGATGCTGGTTAGCTGGAGCTGGGAAATTGGCAGTGATTGGGAAGAGATCAGCATCATTGAGGTGAAATCTTCTGAGAAGTGTTTTTTGAGAGCACAGAGGATGCATTCCAGAGATACCCAGGGTTGTACCTTGTGCTGTGGTTGGGCTTGGTAATGTGTAAGAGTCACCCAGGTGGTACTAGTTTTGAAGGCACGAAGAAGTCATGAAGAGCAGCTGAGGCCTGGACACTGTGAGAAGCCACAGAAGGCCATTGGTGAAGGTGCGGCCTCAGTTTTAATTGATGGCCCAGGACTGAAGGGGTCATGCAAAGTATGTGAGGCTTGGCATCATGGTAAAGCCTAGTTGCAGCAGAAAACAGCAGTGTTTTGGAGATACCAGTACCATGAGATGACCACCAAGAACAGCAGCAGCAGTGGAGTACAGGCATCTGGAGCCTAGAAGATAAGGTGTGTGCTACAAAGGGCAGAGCTGGAGAAGTGACTCAAGCCCTTGGAGGAATTCAGAAGATAGTGAGTGGATCCCAGACACTGGATGGTTGGAGTTTGATTTTTGCTTTTGATTGTGACTGTGCCCTGATATATTTTCCCTCCTGAAGAAAGAAGGTATTTTAGTGGAGCCCACAGTTAAGAGACTTCTAATGGTAAAAAGACTTTGAATTCTAAGAGATTGGATATTTTTAAAGGGATTGAAATGTTAATATATAAGAATTTGTAAAGACTGTGGGACTTTTAAAATTATTTAGATCTTGGGGAAGAATAAGAAAGTAAGGGTTTAGGCTTAATGGTGATGTGTTTGTGTGTCAAGTTGACAAGGGGTCAATTGTACTGTCTAGTTTTGTGTGTCAACTTGACACAAGCTGGAGTTATAACAGAGAAAGGAGTTTCAGTTGAGAAAATGCCTCCATGAGATCCAGTGATAAGGCATTTTCTCAATTAGTGATCAAGGGGGGAGAGCCCCTTGTGAGTGGTACCATCTGTGGGCTGGTAGTCTTGGGCTCTATAAGAAAGCCAGCTGAGCAAGCCAGTAAGCAGCATTCCTCCATGGTCTCTGCATCAGCTCCTGCTACTTGACCTACTTGAGTTCCAGTCCTGACTCCCTTTCGTGATGAACAGCAGCATGGAAGTGTAAGCTCAATAAACCCTTTCCTCCCCAACTTGTTTCTTGGTCATGATGTTTGTGCAGGAATAGAAACCTTGACTAAGACACTTGCATACCCCAACTTGTGGTTTTAGATTATAAAATGAGAACACAAATTGGAATCTATATCAAAGCCTTTCAGGCACTATCCTGGCTTTGGGCCACCAGTGACATCTGGTCTCTTCCCCTTTCATTGGCATCAGAGTGCTTATTCTAGAAAGATTCTTGCATCATCCTGTCTCCTTTCCTCCTCCTATCAGTTCCCTTCCTCCCCCTTCTTCCTATAGAATACACACACATATGCACATACACACATGTGCATAATAATAAGTCATTAAGAAAGTTTATATATTGAATCATACAGTATATGACCTTTTAAAGTGTCTCATTACTTACAACAATACTCTATGAAGTTATAGAATGCAGAAAGTTTTGGTAGATGTTCTAGGTGCCACATACAACACTCTAAATATTGCATCTATAACATATTGTAGGCATAAATTTTTTGCAACCTACTTTAATAAGGTTCAACCTCTCCTCTAGCCACCACCCAGCAGAGGGAGTGGAAGAGAAAAGTTATTAGGATGTGGGGGAAGTGGACCTGGTCAGCAATGGTTCTTTGGGGGTGAGCTTGATCTTCCTTGGCAGCAGTTCAGTCCTGTAGCAAAACCCAAATACAATTCAGCAGCTATAGACCAGTCCTCTAGGCAGGCAGATACCACACAAAAACCAATAAGGACAGGCCAATCCTTTAGTCAAGCAGACACCAGGCATGAACCAGCAGCTGTAGTTCAATCCTGAAGAAACCACCAGGCTCGCTGCAGAAGCAGCAAGCTGCTGAAGGAACCTCATGAGCAGTTTTTATGCTAGCTTCTTTCAATGGTAACATTACTACAAGCTGAGCTCAACAATGCTACATAAGGCAAATCAATAAATGCATTTCTTTAGCGAAGAATAGTGAGGCAGAGCAAACCAAACCAAAGCTCAGTAACCATCTCCAACTGTGGAGTCATATTTATACTCCATCACGAGTCTTTTCACGTGTTTGCTATATCAAAACATTCTTTCACCTGTGTCTGCTTCAGGAAAAGTCTTTCCCATGTCTATTTTAGCAAGACATCCTTTCACCTGTGTGCCCCAGCAAAACATCATTGGACATAACTAACTTTGCAAAGAAACTAGAAGTTTCCACTTCAACTATTAGTCTATTGGTGTTGAAATTTTACCAGTTGAAGGGAAATATAGAAAATTTACCCCCTTTAAGTCCCTTTATTATGCTTTACTCATGATATAATTACCCAAAATATTTTATTTAATACATTAAGAATCACATCAAAAGTTTTATGTACTTTTTTCTGTGTTAGACAGAATTAAGAAAACTCAACAAGAGAAAGTAAATCCATCATATATTTTGGGGTCCAGGATTTGCTTCACAAACCACATGAACACTGAACTCAATCAGACAGGGATAGTTTATTGAGCATATGCCCCAGGACTGATCAACTCAAGAGCAGAATTGAGACATTGGGTCAGGATCCTATAATTCTGAAATTCATAAACATCTGTGCCAAGTTATTTAACCAATCATGATTTAGGGATAGGGGATTTCCTTAGGAACACATCTTTGTTGTGCACTTATCCTGTTCCCATTGGTTGGGGTATTCAACTGTGGCAGAGGACTTGCCTTGCCTAATGTTCATGTCTTAATTTAATTTGCCAATCAGGATGTCAGTTACCCATGTACATGTCTCTTTCTGGCAAGTTGGATGTCAGTTCCCAGGGAGATCTTGAGAATTTACACTTTGCTTGACCCCTACTCAAAATGGAAGTTTTATTTTAAATAGCTTCTTATATTGGTGCAGGTGTTTCTCTCACATTGGGGCCTATCCCAGGTGCAGCTTATAAAAGCAAAAACCATAAAAGCTTATACATATGTGCAGGAAGCACTGCCTGGTAGTTGGTTAGGGTCCAAGCTTATTGTGGCTAACTATACAAAACAGTTCTAACTGACTTCTATTGTTATTGGTTTCCAAGAGCACAGAATGTAACAGAATGTGTAATAAAATTGGGCATGAGAAAGTTTCCTAGTAACATCAGAAACAACATATGAGAAAGTTTCCTTATAATATTACTAACAGCACAAAATGGTAGCCTAGACATGTAACAGTTACCTATGCCTTAACAATAGCCAAAGGTCTCTTTAAACCCTACAATAGAGGTACTTGGACATTCATGTTTATTACTTTTCTATTTATAACAACAAGTAAATGGAATCAGCCTACATGTGCATCAACTGATGGATAATTAAAATGTGGTACATATACCAAATGGAATTTTACTAAATTGTGAAAGAATAAATTATGAAATTATCAGTAAAAAAAAAATGGAACTGGAAAAACTTATCATAACTGAAGTAACTCAAGATCAGAAAGATCAACCTCACATATTATTTCTCAGGTGAGGATCTTGGCTGCTGAATTTTCAGATAGCTGATGAGTCTCCATCAGCCATGGACTACTCTTCTGTATATTGGTCTGTCAGATTTTTGTTTTTGTCCTTTTTTTTTCAATTCCTCATCACCAGAGTCAGGTTCTTCCCAATGCTATACAGGTCGTGGTACTCTGCCATAAGTTTCTGAATAGGTTTATAATACCAGGTATGGATTCCTTCCTGTGGATTGGCCTCAAATCCAAGAAGAGAGTGCCCCAAAGCAATCACGCTACTATTGTACTAGTTGGTAAATCATGCCTGGCAGATAGGCTAGTGTGTGAGTAAGACTATTTATCCATTTCACCTTCAAAAACTTTGTATAGCACCTTCCAAGAACATGACAATCAGCCATCAGAAAAGAACCTTCCAGCTTAGTTCCTACTTGAGTTCTATATGAGAGTCAATCAAAGTATGTATTATGTTCAACAATGGGGGTCTCATTATCTAGTTCTGGTGGGCAACCAAGAAGACAAGAAAGAGCCTACATTGTTTGGAGGACTCTATGTTCCCCCTGGCCAACAACTCATAAATTCATATCCTATACCTAACATATATTTTTATAAAACAAAACAGTATTTTTTAAAATCAGGATATTAGGATTTTCATTTCTTGACCTGAAGGTCAACAATATATGTACTCAGTTCCTGGTATTATACTGGAAAAAAAGATGAAACCCCAAGAACTACCCAAAAGTGAAATTGCTGTTAGCAATTGTTTCAGGGTTCTCCTTGGCTCTTAGAGGAAGTTAGCAGGAGTTCTAGTCTAAGATTTTGAGGTGAAATCTGTGAACTCCTTCTAGAAAAGACCAGACCCTGGCTACATCCTCAAAAGCTCTTTGAAGAAGTCCTCTGGTTACTTATAATGGTTTTAATAGTTAACATGATACAATCACCATGGAAGGGAGTCTCAATGAGGGATTGTCTAGATTAGGTTATCAGGTAGGAATGTCTATGGGGGATGATATTAATTATGTTGATTGAAGTGGGAGGACTGTCCCACTGTGGGTGGCACCATTCTCTAGTCAAGGGATCCTGAATTGTTCAAAGATGGAGAAAGTGAGCTACGAACCAGCATGCATCCATTAATTCATTACTCTCTGCTTTTGACTGTGGATACAAAGTAACTAGCTGCTTCAAATTCTGCTACCTGACTTATCTACAATGATGGACAGTAACTTAGAATCACAAGATAAACACTTTATATCTTAAGTTGCTTTTTCAAGGCATTTTGTCATAGCAACAGAAATAAAGCTAGGACACTGGCCTTCTCCCCTAGCCAACTTTAGCTAAAGAACCAGAATATTCATCATGTTAAGTGCTGCTGTAGCACCTTGGCAGATCCTTGAGCACTGGTCCTCTCCAGTCTTTAAATCAAGTGGATTTGGAATCTAGATTCTAAAACTATGATGGAATCTTCTTGTAATCCATCCACATGCACCATCTTAAGGAGATAAGTTATATACTTGTGTGCATAGTCTTTTTTACCAAGGTAAGAACTACTTTCAGTCTCACAGCAGGAGGAAGCTGTCCTAGTCCAGACACATATACATTTTTCTTAGTATTCCTTGCTTTAGAGTAGTACTTTCCTAGATTGTTGGGTAGTGTCTTAGTTAGGGTTTTACTGCAGTGAACAGACACCATGACCAAGGCAACACTTACAAGAACAACATTTTATTGGAGCTGGCTTACAGGTTCAGAAGTTCAGTCCATTATCATCCAGGCATGAACATGGCAGCATCCAGGTAGGCATGGTACAGGAGGAGCTGAGAGTTCTACATCTTCATCTGATGGCTGCTAGCGAATACTGGCTTCTAGGCAGCTAGGATGAGGGACTTAAAGCCATGCCCACAGTGACACACCCACTCCAACAAAGCCACACTTACTCCAACAGGGCCATACCTTCTAATAGTGCCACTCCCTGGGCTGAACATATACAAACCATAACAGGTGGCATTTACTGTCTATTAACTTTGGGACTCAGGCAGTTATATGCAAAATAAAGGGTTCGGACTAAACAACATGGAATTAGATGTTTAGAATAAGAAGACACCTAGAGAGATTATGTAAAAGTGCTCCTGTCTTTCTAAAACATTTTGGCTGCATGCAGACTGTGTCTGCAAAGCTTTTTATTCTTACTGTTCCAGACATAGACTTGGGATAATCAAGGTGGGCTTCAATTGATGCCAGTTCAAATCTTATTCCTGAAGTTCAATCTCTGGTGTGTGATTTTTGACCAATTCTCTTCAGACATGGAATGGTGGCGCAAGGTACTGAGGGTAGAAGTATCCCTTGCTCTGGGGAGATCTCTACTTTTCTGGAGAATGCAAGTTTGTAGACCTTAGAAGAGCCAGGGCCCTTGAAGACTATCTCTCTGGTACTTTCAAACTCTGTACTATTTAAAATGCCTAGGAAATTGAACCATCCTAGATAGTCATTGACAGATGAATGAATAAACTACATTTTGACACATGTGCACAATAGAATTTTATTCCACAGAAAAGAAAATGAAACTGTGACATTTTCCGAAAGTGGATGGAACTAGAAATCATTATGTGAAGTGAAATGAATTAGACTCAGAAAGTCAAATACTGAGTATTTTTTCTCACATACAGAATCTTGAGTGCAAGCAGGCGTGTGTGTGTGTGTGTGTGTGTGTGTGTGTTTTGAAACTAGAAAGAGGATCATGAAAAAAGAAGACCTTGAGAGAAGATGAAGAGAAGGAAAGTGTGAGTGATGGAATACATGTTGGGGGGGGGGGGAGGTGTCTTAGTCAGGGTTTTTATTCCTGCACAAAACATCATGACCAAGAAGCAAGTTGGAGAGGAAAATACTTATTTAGCATAGACTTCCACATTGCTGTTCATCACTAAAGGAAACCAGGACTGGAACTCACACAGGGCAGGAACCTGGAGGTAGGAGCTGATGTAGAAGCAATGGAGGGGTGTTACTTACTGGCTTGCTTCCCCTGGACTTCTCAGCTTACTTTCTTATAGAACTCAGGACTACCAGCCCAGGGATGGCACCACCCACAATGGGCTGGGCCCTCACTCCTTTGCCACTAATTGAGAAAATGCCTTACAGCTGGATCTCATGGAGGCATTTCCTCAAGGGAAACTCCTTCTCTGAGATAGCTCTAGCTTGTGTCAAGTTGACACACAAAACCAGCTAGTACAGGGGGCTACACAGAGGGAAGAATGTACCAGGAAGAAGTAGGCAGGAGGGATGGCAGCAGGAGAAGACAACATATAATAAAACATTTATGTAAAGTAAATTAATATCTATGTATCATAATGCCATAATAAACCTATTACTTTGAATGCTAACTTTAAAAACGTTTGCTAATTTTAAGATCCTTTGTGTTCCTTCTCCCTATCCCAGCAAAAGGAGGAGGAGGAAGAAGAGGAAGAAGAGGAAGAGGAGGAGGTGGAGGACCATGTATCTCCCTAACAGACTTTCTGGCTGAGGACTGGAGAACTGGTGAAGGAAGCACCTATGTCTTCAAACCAGTCAGCTGGGCTGATGAAACAGATGATCTGAAAGGAGATGTATCAACAACTTGGAATAGTAACAATATATATTGGGTACCTCCAATGGGCTGTTCCATCCTTTCTCCAGCTCCATGGGCTTCTGTGAATCCAATATTGATCAGAGCCATCTTCCCAAATTGCCACTCTACACTGCTTTCCTAGGGAACCTGTACTATAATGTGACACAAGACTCTATTAAAGTATTCTTTAGAGGATTAAATAAGTGCTGCAAGCTTACCATATGAACCCAGAAATCCAGAGGAATGGAAAGATTTTTGGCTATGCATAATTTGAGGACCTGGATTCTCAACTCAGACTTCTGAGTCTCAATGAAGAAGCTCTAGATAACAGAAGAATTCAAGTGAATGAATGTTGCTGATTAAGCACAGGATAAAAACAGAGATCATCATTATTTTGGTTGAGATAGAAACCTGGATTCTGACAAAACAGACACAGACTGGAGGGACCATTTTGCCACATACAGCTTTTATTACTACCCACCCAGGAGAGGTGATGATAGTTTTGGAGACAAGTATAAAGATTGTTACAATTCTGAATCATATTGGGATGGGTATTGAGACAGTTATCAGGATGGCACACATAGAAATATGGATAGCTATGGGGGCCAGGATCACTATGATGACTGAGGTAGCAGAGACTATGACCAAGGCTATATGACTTCAGGTTAGGCAGTGGCAGAAGAGCATTTGTGGTGGTACTGTAGGGGTGTAAGAGGTGGGGACCACTATGAAGACCAGTATGACAGATGGGATAATTGATCATTGAGCTTCAGGGATGAGTACTCTAGGAATGATTATAGGTATAAAGACAGAGGTCCCCACCAAACTGAATCTCAACCCTCAGAGAACTCCTAAGGAAGATGATTCCTCTGCTAGAACCTCCCAGTCCAGTTGAGCACCTTCTATCTTTGGAGGGGCAAGGCTGTTGACACAGCTACTAGAGAAAGAGTAGGAGAAGAAGTCATCACAGTGCCAGCTGGATGAGCCAAAACTAGACTGCCAGCCCTGGGAGAGACACCCAAGTTGGCAATGTGAAGAAACTCAAGAAAGAACAGGGTCGAGTACAGGAAGTGAGTCATCACAGACTAGGGCCTCAACCACATCTGGCAAAATTAAGTCAGACAAGAATACATGAAGGAGAAAGAGTGAGAAGTCTCTAAAAAAGAAAACAATAAGAAAGATTGTCACTCTCCAACCTCTAAACCTCCTAAATCTCATCAGCCTCCAAGGGTAATGCCAGCCCCTCCATCAAAGGGAAATGTGTGGGTAAAGGGAAGCCATAACTTTCCAGCTCAGTCTCAGAGCTCAGACACAGAACAGAAGTCCCCTATAAGTGGTGATTTATCAAGGGAAGCTGAAAATAAAATGGATGGGGTGAGTGTCCCAAAGGTCAAACTCAAAGCTCCAGGTGTGATCCTAGAGATGGAGGGAGCGAAGACCACTGGAAGGAGCTGGATAGGAAAGGTGGTAAAAGAAAAGACCAGTTCTTCAGATCTGCCCGATCCAAAGCAATCTGAGGGTAATACAGCCTCCAAGTTCAGTTCTTCAAGCAATGCTGCTCTCTCCATGGATAGTGAAGATGAGAATGAGGGAGATGACCACACTGAGTAGACCTCCACATCCTGTGCTTTCTTCTAGTCTCCACCCTATAGCATTCAAAAGCAAATCAAACCTCTATCCAGACAAGACAAAATAAACTTGCCATCTCCTAAAGATCATTCATAACTTTTTCTTAAAATGAAATTCTTTTGTATACTGTTGCATACAAAAGTACTTTTAAAGTACTGACATAACTGGAAAATCGCCATTGTAGCTAGAGAGATTGTAGAACCATCAACTCAGGACCCCTGTGAGACCAACAGGACACAATATTGATGTAATTAGCAAATAAGGATTTTTAATTAGACAGCTCGAGCTGGACCACCATGAAATGGTGATCCTGAGGGCAGAAATGATTGAATATTTAAGGGCAAAAACCGCAAGCAGGCGGGGGCTTGGGAACTGGGGCCTGGGAACTGCATCAGGGCTTGCAATCCATCAAGACTTGCAGAACAATGATGTTACACAAGACTGGTCAAGGATGTGGTTAGTTCCTGGAACAGTCTGCACCTTCAGTCCAGGAGTTTAGGTTCCCAGGCCCTCAGAGTAGGTCAGGCACAAAATGGAATCTGAAAATCAAGATGGAGTGAGTTATGCTGTCTTTTTAAGTATCTCAAAATGAGGCTACCAAGTTTGAGTGGGGGAAGTTGTGATGTGTTCTAATGATACTAAGCAGTTACCTGTGTGACTAGTGCCTGGGGCTCTATTCAGCAGAAATGTAGTGACAGTGAGACTTGGTCATGTGGGGCGGTGGGCTATGAGAGGAAGCTTGATAAGGTCAAGCTAGGGCTTGAAGACCCGGAGACCCAGAAGGAATGGTAGGAGCTTCACCTGCTCCTGACTCCATGCCCCTGTCATGTAGCCACAGTCCCCAATAGAGAGAACTGTGGCCATCAGTCATGTAGGGGAAGCACCCACAATTCCCTCCTAATGTAGATGAGGCATCTCAAGCCAAGCCAATAAGAGGCACCTGCTGTCAGATCCCAGCCCACCCCAAAACTGTATATAAGATCATATCCAGAAGGAATAAAGGTGTGTGAGAATTACTTCGTAGTCTGAGAGCATCTGCCGCACAAGAGCTGTAACACTGACTGGGAAGAGAATACTCTCCAGAAGCTTTCACCACTAGAAGCTCACCTACACTCTGCTCTCTAACCAGCCCCATGCTGGCTCAGCTTGACTCAGCTATACTCTGTGCAACCAGTGCAGTATCTCAGAGCAATAGCTGTTGCCAGGGCAGCAGCAGCCGAGCAGGAGTGGTGGCACTTCCCCTCCTTGCTTCTGCCATTTCCCCTTTGCTTGAACCCTCTCCATGGATAACCTCTGGTACACAGACTGACATGGTTGCATCAGTTAGGCAGTAAAGAAAGGTGAAAGGAAGAATGAGATTTCTACTGTTTAATTCTTATCCTACAGTGGCACCTATGAATTCCCAAACTTCATCAGAATAAATTTCCCGTCCTTAGAAAGGTAACTTTAGTCTCTCAAGTTTTTTAGCTTCCAGGAGATTGCCAGATCTTCTACTTTAATTCTAACTTAATTGTGCCCAGCCTAAGGGGAGTTATTTTTTAACCTCTCAATGGGGATACATGGGAATGAGTCTACAGGCCACTGACAAGTAGTACTGCTTGGAGACCAAAATGAATGGGAGATTCAATTATGGTTTGAAAAGTGTTAGGAGATTGTCAATACCAGGACCTGGTATTTTATACCAGATAGTAAGGAAAATCAAGTAGTAAGAGAAATGGTGTGGCCTCCAATAAACATATAAATGGTCAATTCCTGGATGAGGAAGCTTAGGTCGTGGGAAATTCCAGTCTTGTGTATATTAGTTTTGCCTTTTCTAAACACTGTCCTTTCTAGAGGTTCAAATATATCCACATTCTTTCAAAACCTTCTCACGCTGGTCATCTCATATTATTGGTGATACAGTTAGCACCCCAGAGCTGTCTCTGTAAGTCACACACCTGCTTTCATAGGCAGTATATCTTGGCCACTAGAAGCTGTGGCCTGAGCACTCACTGTTTTTGTCAGCAAACCAGCTCTGTGATATCTTTGATTCCTGCCCTGTCTGTCCTTGCTGCTTTTACCCTCTTGGAGAAAAGAGTACTTCAATTGATAGACTAGGGCACTGAATAGGGGTATGTAAATGGGGAGAGTTGAATTGGAGGTCTTCAGCCTTGATTGGGGTCTTTTAATGTTTTTGTAAGTTTGCTTCACTGGAATCCCACACTAGTGCTTGGGTTTATAATGTGACCTAGACTGTGTAGTTTTATACTTAGGAGGCTTGGTTTGTTGATTTCTCTCAAGAATATAGGATAACCCAAAGAACTATTGAACAGGGTCTTGGTTTCTCTTGCAACACAGTAATTTGACCTGTCTGCTTTGATGCTCACCTTCGTAGGAGTCAGATCCAAAGATGGCAGACTTTCCTGTTGTGGGAAGTCAGGGTATCTGCAGACAAATGATACATTGGTCTTAATGTGCACGGCTTAGGCTTGGGTGAAGGAGCATTGGTGTGGTGTGCAGCAACACTGGGCATAGCAAAGCACTTAACCAGTGGACTTGATTGGCTAATAGCTAGGAAGTGGGCTTTTAGTGAGATACCCATGGTTTAATGGGTTTTTGAAAATACCATTGGTGAGATAATGAAAGGCAGTTTTCTCTCCTCGTGTCTATTTCCCTTACAGATAGTTGGATCCAAAGAATGCAGATTTTTCCCACTCTTCTACTTTGTTCCTCTGTTAAAAATTAGAGTTGACTTATGTCCCGCTGTCAAACACATGTGAAATTTGTATAAACATACACTCTATGAAAACTATTTGTAATCTGTAGACATTACTTGAAAGATGTTGTCTTAGTCAGGGTTTCTATTCCTGCACAAACATCATGACCAAGAAGCAAATTGGGGAGGAAAGGGTTTATTCAGCTGACATTTCCACATTGCTGTTCATCACTAAAGGAAGTCAGGACTGGAACTTAAGCAGGTCAGGAAGCAGGAGCTGATGCAGAGGCCATGGAGGGATGTTCCTTACTGGCTTGCTTCCCCTGGCTTGCTCAGCTTGCTCTCTTATAGAACCCAAGACTACCAGCCCAGGGATGGCACCACCACAAGGGGCCCTCCCCCTTTGATCACTAATTGAGAAAATGCCTTACAGCTTGATCTCATGGAGGCATTTCCTCACCTGAAGCTCCTTTCTCTGTGATAACTCCAGCTTGTGTCAAGTTGACACACAAAATGAGCCAGTACAGATGTTGAGATGTAAAATCTAATCCTTTGGATTGAGGGATTATTTTTCCTGCCCAAATAAATTCCAATCTCTAAAGTTGAAAAACCCCACTATTTTTTAAAAAGAAAAGGAAGAACAATATCCCTTGCTTTCCTTTTCTTTAGAAACAACACTAGCAGATGGTATCTTCAAGAGTACTTGCAGGGAACAAGGGTACTGTACCCTGAAGTAGAAACTTAAGGGATCTTTAGAAAGTCAGTTGTGTTGAATGGTGTTTTGCTGGGGCAAACACATGAAGGAGTGTTTTCCTGAAGTTGACACAGGTGAAAGGCTAAAGACAGACTCATGAAGGAACATTTCATTGAAGCAGACAGCAGAGAAATGATGTTCTACTAATGCAAACACGTGAAAGGATATGTGATGAAGGATTCTTAGCTAACAATACACATGTATTGGCCTGTCTTACATTTCATAGCTGAGCTGCATTGAATAGTTGACTCCATACAGGAAAACTGTACCCAAAAACTTCTGGTGGTATGCTACAGTTTCTTGCTGCTTCCTTGGACTTGGACTGATTGGCAGAATGATGTCAAGCTGAGATAGATGCACGTGCTGAGGCAAGACCTATGGAGGACAGGTGATTTTTGGAGGGTGTATAAAAAGGAATCCATGGAAAGTGATGGAGGCTGACCTTGGCTTGCTTATAGAGCTAGCTGCACAATGCTTGCTGGTCTCAAATCTTTGCTGGCCTTCACTTTGCTGAGAAAGACATAGCTAAGAACTTCTCCTGGCATTCCTATTGGCCCTCATCTCTTCTGCTGACTCATGCTGAGGCTGAGGCCTGGCTGTCTTTGCTAGGTAGTGCCACCACTGCTTATTCATGTTTACTATCCCAACTCTACCTAACTGGACTACTGGTGTATTCATGAAGTGTTTGTGAGTGGATCGAGCTGTCACTGTGGACCTGTGAACTGAACTGCTGATTTCCAGACAACACAGATGGGAGTTGCTCCAAAGAACCTTTCTAAACTGGTCCACTTCCCCTGTATCCTTTCTTTCCCACTACCTCTGGTGGGTGGTGGGCTACAAGGCAGGTTAAAGTAGTTAATAAACATTATTATAAATAGGTGTTGAAAAAATTAAAGATACAGTACCCAGTACCCCTCCACCAAATGTTTTCCTAGCTCAAGAGAGGGAATGAGGTTGAGGCCAGCCTGGGTGAGGTATGAGATCTGAAAGGGGGGACAGGCATGAGACAGAGACAGATACAGAGGAGATTAGACAGAGAGAAGAAATCATCCATTCCTCCATAACTACTCCTTTCTTGTGTCTCCCCAGAGACAGGAGGTACTTGCCAAAACCACTGAATGAGTGGTAAATGGGTAGGCTGGATGAGATAGATTTCCTGGTAGCAGAAGGACAACTATGTATAGAAGACTCACCATGAATGATGATTCAGAAACTTTCATATTTTGATGGAAGGGACCTGAAGATGTAGTTTAGTGGAGTGTTTGACTAACATTTTCAAGGTATTGGTTTCCATTTCCAGTACCACAAAATAGAAATGCTTAGCTAGCATATTTCTGTGGGGCAATATATGTAGGGAAAGAGAGAGGAACATGAAGGAATGAAAGGAGGCACATGGAGATAGAGAGAGCAGAGGATCCCTTACTTAGAGGTTAGACTTAATACTGGTAGAGTTTGTAGAAGGAACACCTGACTGTGGACATGAGACAGGCACAAAACTGCCTGTCCTTTCTGTTTGGCATCAGGTTAAATAAGAATACAGAAAACAAAGTCACACTTAGATTTTTTAAAAAGATATTTTAGATTTATTTATTTATTTATTTATTTATTTATTTATTTATTTATTATGTATAGTGTTGTGCCTGCATGTCAGAAGAGGCCATCAGGTCTCATTATAGATGGTTATGAGTTACTATTTGGTTTCTGGGAATTGAACTCAGGACCTCTGGAAGAGCATCCAGTGCTCTTGAGACCATCACTCCAGTCCCCAGACTTAGATTTAATGTCTGTGAAGTAAAAACTTGAGAAGAAAACAGGAACAGTTCAATGAACTGTGTACTCAGTCAGTTTCATGTAAAAAATGTGGCTGATTGATTTTCACTGAACAATCAGGTGAATCAACTTGACTAAATCTTACCAAGTGGTCAGCTTAGTTTTACTGTTATAAAGGGAAAACTAATGGAATACTACTCAGCTATTAAAAACAATGACTTCATGAAATTCACAGGCAAATGACTGGAACTTGAAAATATCATCCTGAGAGAAGTAACTCAGTCACAAAAGAATGAACAGGGATATTATCCCAAAAGTTCAGAACACCCATGATTCAATTCACAGCAACTGTTGGACTGAGCATGGGGTCCCAGATGGAGGAGTTAAAGAAGGGACTGAAGGAACTGAGGGAGTTTGCAGCCACATGGGGAGGGAGCAACAGTGTCAACTGGTCAGCACCCCCCCCAGTGTTCCCAGAGACTGATCCATCAACCAAAGAATACACATGGAGGGGCCCATCGTTCTGGCCACATAATGTGGCTAAGGAGGGTCTTGTTGGCCATCAGGGGTAGGAGAGGCCCTAGGACCTGAGGGTGTTAGATGACCCAGTATAGGGGAATGCCAGGGAGGGAAGACGAGAATGGGTGGGTGTGTGGGTGGGAGAATACCCTCATAGAGGCAGGGGGAGGGGGAGGGAATGGGGAGGTTCCAAAGGGAAGACCTGGAAAGGGGGAAACATTTGAAATGTAAATAAAGTATTAAATAAAAAAATAACTAAAAAAAAAGGAAACCATCTTCCTGGGGAAAAGCCATAGTCTGTATTGTTTTGGGTGTCCCTTGGACTGCTTAGACCAACTATTCTTTTTTTTTTTTACTTTATTAAAATACTGAGTTTATTTCACATGTATATTTTTGTCTTTCTACCATTTCCACATCTGACCACCACTATTACTATGTCCTATCATAACATTCCATACATATTGCCAACCAAACAAAGGGTAGAGTTACATCCTTAAAAACTAAACATGAATTTTAGACAACACATTCTTGGCAATTGAACCTGGACAACATTTATCACAGTAGGGAAAGTTCTCACTTTGCATTATAAAAAGGACAGCCAGATATCAACTGTTACAGAAATGAAGTAAGATGGAATATGTGAAACTGCTTAAACCATTTTCTTTTTTCTTTGTTTCTTTTTTTTCTGATCAAGCTCTCGAAGATTTTTTTTCAGGACAGCATCTTAAAAAGACAGGCAAGTGGGAAGGTTACACATGGCCCAAGGCCAACCCACTACCGTAACTGGTTTTCAGGAAATACCAGATGTTCTTTCAATTTCTGGGACTCGAGACCGCAGACACCTTGTCTTTTCTAACCTTGTACCTTAACTGACTAAGCTTCACAGAATAGCAAGTAATTTCATGGGTTTGGCTTTCAGCATCTCCTCCCTTTATACAATTTTTATGAGGCCATTGAGTAGTTAGGGATGATCACACTATGAAAATGAATGGGCATTAAACAGAAGGGGGAAGTATTGACCTGATCCTCCGAGCACTTTACATGTCATCTGTGTCTTTTGGGGAGGAGAGGTTAGCCTTTGTCAATTTCTATAGGTATTTCCACAGAGTATGATCAAAGGAAGGGCAGACACCAACCTCTATGCAATCAAGTTTGCTTCACGGGGGACTCAGAAATGGACATTTGGGTCCTCCCCCTGCTGAACTTAGTCTTGCACCCCTGGCAGGTGTCCATGCCAAGGCAGGCAAGCATAAATCTGAGTTTTATGCAGCTCCCAAAAGAGACACGTCATTGTAGGGTTCAGCCACGCCTCTATCAGCCAAATCAAGTCTGTGATAATGGACTTGTAGAGGTTTGGATGCCAGGGAGTCAATCTGTTGTTTTAAATGCCAATCTAAATCCTCTTGAAATACTCAGAACATTAGTAACATTTTTTTGCTAATAATTAACAAAAATAGCTGTCAAAGTAATTGTAGAAGCAGTGGTGCTAGCTATTAATGTAATTAAAGCTGCTATATTAGTGATAATCAAGCCCACTACCCTCTTGCTTCTGCTTAAAGTCTGACTCACTTCTTCCAGTACCTGCAAGCCTTTTTCAGAATACCAAGGTCCTGTAATACTCACAGGCATTAAGACAAAAGCCAGTTGATAGACCACCATAACAGACATGTCAGATTTCAGCATACTAACACAATTAAAAAGTGTACAATCAATGCAACTTACATAAATAATGTGAAAGAAAAAGTAAATTTAACATGACCAATTAGTAAAAGATTAGGAGCCTTAACACAAGCACTAACACTTGTTCAACATCCAGATCCTGTCCCAACTTTATCTCTTGCTAACATAACATCATAGAGAACTGCAGCTAACTTCCAAATATGTCTTTGAAAATGTCCAGAACCAGCCTTCCCAATGAAGACTGTCATTTTCAATATTGGATTGATTTCTATACCAGTCCATGATTGAGTCAGAATAACTGGTCTCATTGTAAGAACTTCTCTATCAATTGATTTTTTGAAGGTAGTTTCCACAGTCTCCATGTTCTCTGTCCCACAAGGTCTAAAATCTTGAGGCAAGGAAGCTTGTCCAATCTGGGATATAGGCAAGCAAGGTAGGCCAGGAACAGATGTCCAATGCAGCTTTCCTGTCACCATTGTCAGGGCACTCATCAAGCTCATGGTCAGCATCATTCTTTGTCCCAGCATCAGCATGTCTCACCAATCACCCTGGCAGCCAGCATGCTCCTTTAGCATCCTGTAGAAAAAACACAAACATGCCCTCTTCCCCATATTAAATACCTGATCTGGATCATGCCATATGCCTGTAAGTGGATCCTTCCATTTCACCTAGGCATAAGTATGCCTAGTTGTAGGGTGCCATAGACACTTAGCAGAGTTCCTTGCATCCAAATTTTGAGGAGGCATGTCACTGGGCACAGGCTTTGAGGCTTCAGAAGATTCTTGCCATCCCCAGTGTCTCTTTCTCATTACCTTCTACTTGTGGATGAAGATATAACTTCTCATCTGTTCATGCCAACACGACCTTGCTTCACCGTCATGGACACCAACCCTCTGAAGCTGTGAACCTCAGGGTCCCACTGATCTTCAGAAGCTGTGGCTTTAATTTGTCTCTCACTGTGGCATTAGCATTCTTGGCTTTTTTTTTGTTTCTTAAACTAATTTTGATTTTTTTCATGGTTCCCAACAGAGTAATTCAGTTAGTTCCCCCTGCCCCTTAAATCTTTTCATTAACCAGGAGAGTAGTAAGTACATGTAGGGATTTTGTTCATGCTGCTTGCAGTGTTTCAGGTTTGAATCACTGTCTGATACATTAACTCATTAATCTATTTCAGAAGATCCTTTGTTTATTTATTCAAAATATTCTGCTCTAAATCAAATACTTCTAACATATAGTGTATATACTAAACTCTCAAAATGTCTGCTTCCTGGTAGGTTTACATTCTAGAAATCAGACCGTTATATTGGTTGCAGAAGTAAAACTTGATCAGAATAAGAGGCACAAATGAATGAGCAAGTTACTCATATGTTAATATTGGAGGCAGTCAAATAAGACATGGAAACTGGAAGAATTACTACCTTCAGAGTCTGTTGATGTTTTTTTATTCATTGTTACTATTTCAGTGAAAACTCTGCACACATGCCTCTATAGGATCAGATTGAGTCATCATACCTCCATGTTTCATGTGCTAGTTCACCCCTAATGATGCCTGTCTTCCTTACTGGGAAATGTTGGCAACCTCTTAGCCACTGAATTTGGTCCTTCTCTTACTCCACCCAGCCACACAGTCCCCTGTCTATTCTGAAGCTCATATTTTGGGGCCTGTGTTCTTATTTGCAAAACCCCATCTATACTGGGCTCCACTTCATCCTTCAGTCCAGTGTGCAGCAGCATCTGGACACCCTAAGAGGGAGGAAGCAGAGGATGCTGAACCACAGCTGGATCCCAAAACATGTAGGGAGCCAAACCCATGAAATTACCCTCTGTTCTGTGAAGCTTAGTCAGTTAAGGTGCAAGGTTAGAAAAGACAGGGTGTCTGCGGTCTCGGGTCTCAGAAATTGAAAGAACATCTGGTATTTCCTGAAAACCATTTACGGTAGTGGGTTTGCCTTGGGCCATGTGTAACCTTCCCATTTGCCTGTCTTTTTAAGCTGCTGTCCTGATATAATCTTCGAGAGCTTGATTAGAATATAGACTTGCTCTCTTTCTTCGAGTCTCCTGTCCCCTATTCTTTCACCCCCTCCCCAGGTTCCCACTGAATCCCTGCAGGCCGGGGCAATTGGCACCCAACATGGAGCCTGGGTACAGGGGTCCCACTGAACATTGCTTGCCCAGGGACGTCCCCCCACCCATAGGATCACCGCTTCCCCAAGGTGTCCTAAGGAGATCTGAGCATTGTGATCACCGAAGATCACCCATCTGTGAGTCTGATCCATTGAGGTAAGATAGAGCAATGAAAATATGGGACATGAATTGAGTAAGCAGGACTTATTCTTACAGGGTCTCAAGGAGTCCCCCAAGGTGCAAGGAACTCAGGTAAAGAAAAAAGGATCTTTTTAAGTTCTTTGAATTTGTTAATGATGTTTGTCCTTGGTTTTCTCAAGAAGGAACTATTGATGAAAAAAGATAGGCCAGCGGTGAATAAACCTTGTAGAAGGACAAGGTAATGGTAAAATGTGTTTTATGTATGTGTTTAGAGTTATGGTAAAATCTAGAGAAGCAAAGGTAATTCTCATAGGTGCTTTTAGACTTTGGACCCTGACTAGAGATAGTTTATACCCTAGACATGAGAGAATGGGTTTGAGAAAAGCAATCCTCCCTGACTATCCAGGGAAGGAAAATGAATTTAAGCTCTTTCAGAGCTCTCCTAGGGACAGAAGGAGGTCAGGAGATGTCCTGCCTCCTCTCTGGCCCCTACAGGAGAAATGCTTAGTTCCAGTTCTGGATCTCTTAAGTAGGATATCTGAGTCCTTTTGGGACATCTAATTCTCTTTCCTCTCTGTGTATTGTATGTTCTTGGTAAACCATTTTCTTAAAGAGACTTCCTCCACTGCCAGAGATCTTGAATAGCCACTTAGTCATCCGGAAGCAGTTCTTCACCATAATTAATGAACTTGGCTTCCATTTTGGGAAGAAACCACCTTTTTCTATATTTGCTTGCATTTTTTCTTTAATGTCTTCTACAGAACTAGGTCCTTTTGGTGTTTTAGGAGTTTTACTGTTTTCTGATGGACTCTTGACCCTTTGATCATGGTGTTGATGGTTTTAAGTTTTTTCTATTTTGGTTTGATTTTTGTGCATTTTTGGCTGGGGTATCTTGTACAGATTTCTTCACTGGAACCCTTTCTTCAGTTTCCTCTTCATCAAAATCATCATTATCCTCTTCATCATCCTCATCATCTTCATCAAGTTTTACTTTTTTCTGTGGAATCTCGTTACCACCTCCAGGAGCAGATCACTTTCCAGACATACCTAAGAGTTTTATATCTTCCTCATCTTCACCTTCTGACACTGCATCTTCCTCCACATCTACTAGGTGCTAGCCACTAATGTGCACAGGCCCTGAACCACACTTCCACCTTAAGACCACAGGTGGTGTACTTTCAAAGTCCCCAAGGGAAACTGTTGGTTGTACAGACATTTTCAAAGTTGCCAGTGTTACTTTAATTGGACTGCCTTCATAGTTCATTGCTTTTGCCTCTATGATGTGTAATTCATCTTTTGTCCTTGCCCCTAAACTGACCTTTTAAAATGATAACTGGTGCACATTTTCATCATTATCCACTTTAAAGTGATAGTCTTTGTCAGCCTTTAGTGCACAGCTGAAAAGATAGTTCTAAGGCCTAAGGGGGCTCATGTCCATGTCCATCAGGTCTACCATGAGGTGGAAGCATGCACTTCGATGTGGGAGAAGCTGGATAGAAAAAAACTGCCTACTGTCCCACAGAACAAACATGAAGGATGGAATCATGCCAAGCTACATCAACTATTCTAAAAGAGATTTCTTGTGCCTTGTACTGGGGTTCTTGTTAGTCTATGGTTCTTGTGGGGAGCATCGTCAGCCCTAGCTGCATAACTTTTGTGTGTATGCATATATGTATTATGTATAATTTTACATAAATATAAATAAAGATTCCTGGAGGCTTCATTAAGCAACCTTGCTGATATTGCTCCCTCCTCCTTGTTCCTCCTTCTGTATTGAACTCCCTCCCCACTATCCAGTTGGAATCCCCCTCACTATTTTTCCATTTCCGGTCTCATAGCACCTATATCTCAATATTCCCCTTCCAACCTTTCCCCACCTATGGCCTCTTTATAATTTCTTGGTTTCTGTGGTTATATACCTACATATGAAGATTTTGAGCTATGATCCACAGGTGAGGCAGGACTTGCAATGTTTTTCTGGATCTGTGTCACCTCACTCAATATAATCTTTTCTAGGTCCATCCATTTACCTTAAAATTTCATGATTCCTTTAATAATCAGGTGAATAATATTCTGTGGTGTATAATGTACCACATTTTCACTGTTCATTCATTTGTTAGGGAATATTTAAGTTGTTCCATTTCCTGGCTATTGTGAATAGGATGATAATGAACATTGTTGACCAACTATCTGTGGAATAGGAAATCTAGTCCTTTGGGCATATGCCAAGTAATATTGCTAGTCATATGGCGGATTTATTTTTTAGTTTTGTGAGGATTCTTCATGCTGACTTCTAGAGTGGCTACACAATTTGCATTCCCTCCAACAGTGAATGAGACTCATCTTTCTCTACAATCTCAGCAGCCTTTGTTCTCAGTTATTTTGTTGCTTTTGGCCATTTTGTAGTGAGGAAAAATCTCAAAGGTTTTTGTTTGTTTGTTTGTTTTGGATTTTGATTTTTTGGGGTTTTTTTGATCATTTGTTTTGTTTTGTTTTTTGCTTTGTATTTCCCTACTTGCTAAGTGTCTTAGGGTTCTCAGAACTTATGAAATGTCTCTCTATATTAAGGAAATTTATTGTAATGACTTAGTCTGTAGTCCTACTAATCCAACAATGGGCCATTGTGAAGAATCCAAGAATCTAGTAGTTGCTCAGTCCCACGAGGCTAGTTATTTAAGCTGGTCTTCTGTAGAAGTAGGTTCCAACAGATGTGCTGGAAAGTGCAAGTGGTTAAAGACTGAATCTTCCTTCTTCCAATGTCCTTACAAGTATGTAGGCCTCCAGCAAAAGGTTTGGCCGAGATTAAAGGTGTGTACCACCACACCTGGATCTAAACCTTGCTTTGTTGAAGGCTGACCTTGAACTCAGAGATCTGCTTGCTTCAGTCTCTTGGAATTAAAGGTGTGTACTACCTTGCCTGGGTCTAAGATTTTCATGGCCACTATGCTTCAAGATCTCCATATCAAGATCCAGGTCAGAAACCTGTATTCCAGCCTCAAGATCACAGGTGTGCTTTCCATTTCTGGGTTGTAGTTCGTTACAGATGTAATCAAGTTGACAACCAGAAATAGCCATCACACTAAGGATAACAAATACTTTTTGACATACCTCATAGCCATTTTTATTTCTTCTAGTGAGAAATCTCTGTTTAGATCCATGGCCCATTTTTAATTGGGATATTTGTTTCCAGAGCCTTTGTTTTTAGTTTTTTTTTTTTTTTTTTGGTGTGTGTTTTTAAAGTTGTTTTTGTAGTTTTCTTCTTTGCTCAGTTTGTTTCCTTAGCTGTGTAGAGGTTCTTTTGCTTTTGAAAACTGCAAGTCTCTGAAGAAAGATTAAGACAACTAGAAATGGACAGACATCTTGTGCTCATGGATCCATCGAATACTATTATGAAAATGGCTATCCTACCAGAAGCAGCGTACAGATTCAATGCAATTCCAATCAAAATATTCACAACATTCTTCACAGAAATTGAAAAAATAATCCTAAAATTCATATGGAACCACAAAATATTTCTGATAGCCAGAGTACTCATGATCAAAACGAAAAATATTGGAGATATTGTTATTCTAGACTTTAAGATATTATATAGTATATTACTTGTACAAAACAGACATATTGATCAATGGAATAAAATGGAAGATCCAAATATGAGTACTTGTGACTAAAGCTATCTTATACTTAACAAAGAGGAAAAAAAAATATCCTGGAGGAGACAGCATCTTCAACAAATGGTGCTGGAAAAACTGAATGTCTACAAGCAGAAGAATGAAATTAATTCCTTATCTATCACCTTGCATAAAAACTAACTCCAAATGTATCAAATACCTAAATATGAAACCTGAAACACTGAAACAGCTAGAAGAAAACCTAGGCAGTACCTACATGATCTAGCTGTAGGAAGGGATGGACCTTCTGAAGAGGACTCCATTTGCCCAGGAATTATGACCAACAATTGACAAATGGTACCTTATAAAACTAAAAAAGGTTCAATTTCTTGTTTTGTTTTGTTCTTCAAGACATGGTTTCTCTCTGTGGCTTTGAATGTCCTGGAACTTACTCTGTGGACTATACTGGCCTTGAACTCATAGAGATCCACACACCTCATTTGAGTACTATGTTTAAAGGCCCGTGTTGTCACCACTACCTGGAAGAGGCTCAATTTCTTTATCTGTGAAATATAGGTAAGTTACTATGTCTCTCCAATCTCACAGCTCTATGAGATGATAATTACTTGTCCATCCAGAATATCACCAGTCACAACTACATTGCGGTGACATTCTAATTGACTGATATATGTTTAAAGGAACCAGACATGATAGTTCACACATACAATCTCCTACCTCAGAAAGCTAAGACAGAAAGATTGCCACCAACTGAGAGCAGATTGTGTTACATAATAAAAATTCCATGTCAATAAATACTTCAATTATATTAAATTAAAACTAAGCTTAATTTGGTTGCATATATTCCATACCAACACAAAAATTATGTTTGACCTCTGCCTGAGTCCTGTTGCCCCATAGTGCTTCCTACTTTCTATCTCATAGCCATCCTTTTGTCCTCCTCACCCAGTTTTCTAAATACTTCTCACTTCCTAACCTGCCAGCAAACAGTTCACTTAGGACCCAGTTAATATGTCCAAAAGTTGGACATATTATTTAAACTCACAACAAAATCAAGATATATTTATTACAAAACTCTTGCCTGAGTTATCATTGGCCATTTGCCTAATTTACTATTTTCTAACCATAATTTCCAGTTTTTTGTTTGTTTGTTTGTTTGTTTGTTTGTTTTACCTTAATTTCATTCCTGGACTGGGCTAGGGCCAGGCCTCATTTTCCTTGAAGCCACATTCCTCATTCACAAATCCTTTCATAGGCCAAATAGGGGCCAGATTTCATTGCAAGTGCCACACATGTGTCCCTAGCTGAGGTTCAGCATTGGGAAGCCTTTTATTTTCTCCTAGCCTTCCCAGAATCTCCATTCCCAGATGAGGCATGCCATCATATTTTGGCGGATGACATGAAGCTTGTTCCATTTCCCTTCTTCTGACTCTCCAGCTGTTTCCTCCAGCCTACCTATAAGATTCCTGTGAGGAACAACCAGAGTTTGGTTTTCTGTGAAAAAAATAAAAATAGAGAAAGACCCATCTTCCAAATTTCTAAACACATTTAGTAAAGCCCCTATTTGAAGTATCTGAGGGTGGATTTTGGTATCCCGAGACATGGATCTTTATATATGCTATTCTGGGAAGAAAATCCTGTATCAATCTGAAAAGCCAGTTCTTAGCAAGCCAGATAGGAAAAACAACAGCATGTTTCTAAACAGCCAGGCCACAAACTCAAAAATATCTTTCCAAGCTGTTCCAAAGAAGATCTGAGTCTTCACTTGGAGTGTCTTTAGGAATCTCTGTGGCTACTATGCTGTGTACTGTACCCCAGTATCCACCTGTTTTAGTGAGGAACCTAAACAGTATACATGGATGCTGTTTTATAATTGTAAACCTGAGGCTATGTAGATATCTGTTCATTTATTCCTAGAGATGATCTCCTTGTCCCCCTCATTCTTTAGGCTAGTTCAACTTCCAAGGAAATTTCTTAAGTGAAGTTGGCCTATCAGCCACTGTGTGGCACCATTCGCCCACTTTTCTCTTCACAGCTTCTAGGAAGTGACTGTGAAGAGAGGATATGAATTTTAAAACTTTCTAAAACTTTCATGTGTATGTTTCCAGGGCTGATCACTTGGTATGTTGCATAACAGATCAAGGGGAGGCTCATCCATAGGGAAAATTAAATCTTCCTCTCTCAGAAGCTGTTAGTTGTGTGTACCTTTCATCTAGGGGTGCAGAGGATACTGAATGGACTCAGCAGGTTGTTATGTCAAGAATGGTTAAAGAAGAGGAGGTCATGAATTTGGGAAGAAGTGGGCCACAAGACGGATAGAAAGGAGGAAAAGGAGAAACAATCCAATTATATTTTGATTAATAAATTGAAAAGTTCCCTGAGATCTAATTCTGACTAGAATAACAAACAGTATTGCAGATGCTTGAATAAACCCTTTACCCTTTTAAGGCCTTGATTCTTCATTTTGTTAAGGAAGATACAGATGAAACTTACTAAGTTATTTTCCAGCTTCATAATCCTGTGAAAATATGAGCATTCAATTGATAACCTTCATCCACGTGAAACAATTTTGTACCTTTGGGTCATATATAAGATGAACAGAGAAAGAGGCACAAGAGTCAGGACATGAATACAAGGCTGAGGATGTGGAGGGAAGGGTCAAGGAAATGTGAATGCTTTGCAGCACAGGAACCAGGATTTCTTTTGAGCTTTCAGTAGTAATCAGGAAAAGGTAAGAGATCCATTCACTTGCTGAGTAAACCTGATCATGACCTTGGTGCCAGGCATTTCGTGACAGAAGTGAAGCTGTGGTGGTTGATGGGACACTGAGGTAAATAAACCAGGCAGTGAGGAAGAAGATGAGTAAACAAAAATCCAGCAAAGAAAGTAGAATATTGTCTGAACTGTTTAGAAATTCAAACTGCCAGAAGAAGAGGGAAGGAGGGATGTACTCTGACCAAATAGTATGGAGGGACTCATGGAGAAGAAACCACCTCAGTTGTGTTTGGGAAGTTAAACAGATATTTATGAGGAAAGGGCTGGACAAAGTTATGGCATGAAGGGGAGGAAAAAGCAAGCATTCGTGGAAGAGAAAGAAACGACTTTAAGGAAAGATGGGAAGTCAATGCATTTATGGTGTTTGGGGCAAATAAGGAGTATCTGAAATGGTGAGAAGAATAAAGTGAGAGATGAGTTTGCAAAAAAAAAAAGAGAGAGAGAGAGAGAGACTAGATTATAGGTTTATCAAGCTGTTTTTGCATGCACACTTCTGTATATAGTGTAATGGACAGATTCTCAAGATATACACAGAGTTCTGACCCTTCAGCTTAGGGAAGGCAAATCTACTCCTCCCCACACACACACATATCTAAACTACCAAAGAACAGTTAAGAGGAATATAGCACAAGAGTTTACAAAGGGGATTACATGAAATTAAAGTAAATATTTATAAATGTTCAGTAGCCTTAGCTAGTAAATAAAAATTAGTTTGGGATTTCATCTCTTTTGAGTCAGAAAGGCTATTCTAATAAATGCTATGTAAAATGTTGGGTCTGTACTGATTAGAAATTCAAACTGCGAGACGAAGAGGGAAGAATGGAAGTACTCTGACCAAATGGTGAGGGATTCCTGGAGAAGAGATCACTCCAGTTGGGCTTGAGAAGAGAAACAGATATGTATGAGGAAACTGATGCAACTACTGTGGAAATGAGTGTGATGATTTCTCAAACAACCAACCAGTCAACCAACCAAACAGACCCAACAATAACAACAACAACAACAACAACAACAACAACAACAATCCTAAAAACAGGAACACATGAGGTGGCTCAGCAGGTAAAGACACTGGCAAAGCAATCTTTTTTTTTTTTTGATACTTTATTTACATTTCAAATGTTTCCCCCTTTCCAGATCTCCCATTTGGAACCTCCCTATTCCCTCCCCCTCCCCCTGCCTCTATGAGGGTATTCCACCATTCACCCACCCACTCTTGTCTTCCCTCCTTGGCATTCTCCTATACTGGGGGATCTAACACCCTCAGGCCCAATGGCCTCTGCTCCCCCTGATGGCTAACAAGACCCTCCTCTGCCACATATGTGGCCAGCTCCTTGGGTCCCTCCATGTATATTCTTTGGTTGGTGATCCAGTCTCCAGGAGCATCAGGAGGTCAGGCCAGTGGACACTGTTGCTCCCTCCATGGGGCTGCAAACTCTCTCAGCTCCTTCAGTCTCCCTTTTCCCACTCCTTCATCCAGGATCACACGCTTTGTCCAGTGGTTGGCTGCAAGCATCCGCCTCTGTATTTGTCAGGCTCTGCCTGAGCCTCTCAGGAGACAGCTTGTCATGCTTCCATCAGCAAGCACTTCCCAGCATCCACAATAATGTCCCAGTTTGGTGGCTGTATATGGGATGTATCCCCAGGTGGGGCAGTCTCTGGATGGCATTTCCTTCAGTCTCTGCTCCACACCTTGTCTCCATATTTCCTCCTGTGAGTATTTTGTTCACCCTTCTAAGAAGCACTAAAGCATCCACATTTTAGTCTTCCTTCTTCTTAGGTTTCATATGGTCTGTGAATTGAATCTTGGGTATTCCGAACATTTGGGCTAATATCTAGTTATCAGTGAGTACATACCGTGTGTGTTCAATTGTGACTGAGTTACCTCACTCACGATGATATTTTCAAGTTCTATTCATTTGCCTACGAATATCATGAAGTTGTTTTTAATAGCTAAATAGTATTTCCTTGTGTAAATGTACCACATTTTCTGTATCCATTCCTTTGTTGAGGGACATCATGGTTGTTCCAACTTCTGGCTATTATAAATATGGCTGCTATGAACATAGTGGAGCATGTGTCCTTATTACATGTTGGAGCATCTTCTGAGTATATGCCCAGGAGTGGTATAGCTGGGTCCTCAGGTCTAATTTTCTGAGGATCTGCCAAACTGATTTCCAGAGTGGTTTTCCCAGGCCTGCAATCCCACCAGCAATGGAGGAGTGTTCCTCTTTCTCCACATCCTTGCCAGCATCTGCTGTCACCTGGGTTTTTGATCTTAGCCATTCTGACTGGTGGGAGGTGGAATCTCAGAGTCATTTTGATTTGCATTTCCCTGATGACTAAGGGTGTTGAACATCTTTAGGAGCTTCTCAGCCCTTTGAGTTTTCTCAGTTGAGAATTCTCTGTTTAGCTCTCAGTTTTGAATAGGGTTATTTGGTTCTCTAGAGTCTAACTTCTTGAGTTCTTTGTATATATTGGATATTAACCCTTTATTGGATGTAGGATTGGTAAAGAACTTTTCCCAATATGTTGGTTGCCATTTTGTCCTATTGACAGTATCTTTTGCCTTACAGAAGCTTTGCAATTTTATGCGGTTCCATTTGTCGATTCTTGATCCTAGAGCATAAGTCTTTGGTGTTCTGTTCAGGAACTTTTCCCCTGTGCCCATGTGTTTGAGAATTTCCCCCACTTTCTCTTCTATTAGATTCAGTGTATCTGGCTTTATGTGGAGGTCCTTGATCCACTTGGACTTGAGCTTTGTACAGGGAGATAGGAATGGATCAATTTGCATTCTTCTACATGTAGACCACCAGTTGAACCAGCACCATTTGTTGAAGATGCTGTCTTTTTTCCACTGGATGATTTTAGCTCCTTTGTCAAAGATCAAGTGACCTTAAGTGTGTGGGTTCATTTCTGGGTTCTCAATTCTATTCCATTGATCTACCTGCCTGTCGATGTACCAATACCATGTAGTTTTTTTATCACCACTGCTCTGTAGTACAGCTTGAGGTCAGGGAGGCTGATTCTCCCAGAAGTCCTTTTATTGTTGAGAATAGTTTTTGCTATCCTGGGTTTTTTGTTATTCCAAATGAATTTGAGAATTGCTCTTTCTAAGTCTATGAAGAATTGAGTTAGGATTTTGATGGGGATTGCATTGAATCTGTAGATTGCTTTTGGCAAGATGGCCATTTTTACTATATTAATCCAGCCAATCCATGAGCATGGGAAATAAGAAGATCTCTCTCTTATTCTCCTACTCTTCCACATTCCCTATACCTTCCTTTACCCTGGACAAAGAGTCTCAGAATCAAAGGGAAGAAAAATGAGTATGCAGAAAAGAGCTAGATGCATCCAGGAGCACATATGGCCTCTTCCAGGCTATCTCCTATTCCTTGCTTGCCCCTCTCATGCAGTCCTTGGGGTGATGGGTGAGGAATTCCAGTGGGGCTGATCTGGGGAAGAAAGTTGTAAATAACAACTGGTTTTATAAGGTACCTTTTACCTTATAACCTTCTGTTTCCTCCAGCTGCTTCTCTCCCTTCCCAGTGCTCTGGGATGGAACTGAGATGGGGAGAAAGGAAGAGCAGAAACATTGGCCAAAGTCATTTGACTGATTCCCTTAGAGACTATGACTTAGATAGACTCTCTCAATAAGCAAGCAGGGGCACATATAGTTCAAGATCTGGCACTCATCTCTCTGGCCATAGCAGGAACAAGAAACTCCTGGGCAGCTCCAGTTCCTCTCCATTCTTCCATGAGCACACCGTCTTCCTAGAACTTGGAATCTTTCCAAGCATAAGCAGGAACAACACCCTCTCAGGCCCCAGAATCTGCCCACCACCTCAGGTCCTCCTGTGTAGCCAGCTACTGTTGCTTTTGTTGTCAGTGTTCATAGACTATGCAATATACACAACTGGTGGAAAAGGGGATGCTTGAGGCTGGCATGGAGTTTCTGGGCTGGTAGTGTTTGCTTATGTCATATTTTATTTTGTACTCAGAGATAAATACAAGAGGCCTGTCGTGGGTAAGAAGTACTGAAATCTTGATATGAGTTATGTTTTGAAGCTCCCTAGTTTGCTGCTTTTTACTGCTGCAGTTCTCTCTTCTCTGCCTCAACACTCTGTTCTTATCCTTCTTTATTTCCATGCAAGAATCTCATTAAAGAAAATTTTAGGTTGTCTACCAAAGTGACCTATGGGAACTGCTGCTAATAATGATGCTGGTGCTACTTCTAATGAGTGCCAGGGTCTGGCATAGGGGAATGGATGTCAAAAGTCATCAAAGTCAGGCCCACTTGTTTCTCAGTCAGTTGCTTAGGTTAGACACCTTCTACTTACTTTGGAAGACTAGGAACCTCCAAGACGCACTAATTTCCTCTGCCTCTTCCATTTTTATTTCCACCCCTTATACTTCTCTCCTTCCATTGACCTCCAATATCTATTTTGTTTCCCCCTCTGAGAGAGATTTGACCATTCTCACCTGGGCCCTCCATGTTACTTGGCTTCTTTGGGTCTGTGGACTGTAGCATGGTTATTATGTACTTTATGGCTAATGTCCACTTATCAGTGAGTACATACCATGTATATCCTTTTGAGTCTGGATTACCTGACTCAAGATGATATTTTCTAGTTCCATCCATTTTCCTGCAAAAGTTATGATGTCCTTGTTTTTAATAGCTGAGTAGCATTCCATTGTGTAAATGAACCACATTTTCTCTATCTATTCTTCAGTCAAGAAACATCTGGGTTGTTTTCAGTTTCTGGCTATTACAAATAAGGCTGCTATGAACTTAGTTGAACAAGTGTCCTGTGGGATGGTGAAGCATCTTTTGGGTTATATGCCCAGGAGTGGTATAGCTGGGTCTTGAGGTAGTTTTATAGTTTTCTGAGAAACTACCAAATTTATTTACAAAATGGTTGTACAGATTTGCATTCCCACCAGCAATGGAGGAGTGTTCCCCTTGCTCCACAATCTTGCCAGCATGTGTTGTCCCAGCAAGTTTTCAATCTTGGCCATCCTGATGGTTGTAAGATGGAATCTCAGAATCATTTTGATTTGCATTTATCTCCCTGATGACTAAAGATGTTGAACATTTCTTTAGGTGCTTCTCAGCCATTAGGAATTCCTCTGTTGAGAATTCTCTGTTTAGCTTTATACCTCATTTTTTTTTAAATTGGGTTATTTGGTTTGTTGGTGTCTAATTTTTTGAGTTCTTTATATATTTTGGATATCAGCCCTCTGTCTGATGTAGGGTTGGTGAAGTTCCTCTCCTAATCTGTAGGCTGTAATTTTGTCCTAATGATGGTGTTCTTGGCCTTACAGAAGCTTTTTAGTTTCATGAAGTCCCATTTATTAATTCTTGGCCTTAGTGTCTCAGCTATTGGTGTTCTTTTCTGGAAGTTGTCTCCCATATAAACAAGTTCGAGGCTATTCTCCACGTTCTATTCTATAAGACATTTAAATAAAATATCTCTTGGTGCTAGCAAGATGGCTTAGTGGATGGGAGAACACCTGAGACTGTTCCCTGGAGCCCACATGGTGGAAGGAGAGAATCTATTCACACAGGTTTTCCCCTGACTTACTGCATACATGTGCCCAACCCCAAACAAATAAATGTAAAAGTAACATATCTTGTAAAGTCTCCATTCCTGGGTTGTCTGTTTTTTTTTTTCCTCTAGGAAAGACTTGCCATCAGCACAGGGGTGCTGCAATAAACTAATGACCAGTCCAATCATTTCAAAGAGTGAAAAATTTGCTAACTTCATTGTATCTTTTCCTCACAATAAACTATTATCAGTCAGATATCTTAACAGAAGAAGACAGATTGTTTATGCTGGGAATGGTTTGTGGAAAGGAATGGGCTCGGAGGTGAGGACTAGAGAAATCTGACTTTCCAGAGCACGCTGGTAGAAAGCCTGGGTTCTTTTCAGACATGAGTGGTTGTTAGAGAAGAGGTTTTCATTTAGGCAGCATCTAAAGATGAGAATCATGACAAAACATCAACGATAGATGAATATTCACTTCCTTGCTCTTACAAGTGTAGTAACTTGTGACTTTCAGAAATCATTCTAGTCCACTGCCCCAAAGATGCCTCGCTCAATAAAGTGCTTGTTATTTAAGCAGGAGTATCTGAATGTGCTCCTCAGAACATTAAAAAGGTATGCGTAAGCCAGGAGTAATGTCTCATTCCTTTAATCCCAGCACTCAGGAGGCAGAGGCAGATGGATCTCTGAGTTCAAGGTTACCCTGGTCTACAGAGTGAGTTCCAGGATAGACAGTACTCTACAGAGAAACTGCCTTGAAAAACAAACAAACAAACACATGTGGCATGAAAGATGACACAATTGTAATCCCAAAGCTAGGGAGGTAAAAACAGTTTTTCTGGGTCCTTGTGGCCAACTAGCCTAATCTAATTGCTGAATTCCAGGTCAAATGAAAGACCCTGTCAGAAAACAAAACAAAACAAAACAAACAAAGCAAGAACAAAAACCCAAGATAGATGGCAACTCAAGAATAGCACCAAAAGATGGCATCTGGCTTCAACTGCACACACACACACACACACACACACACACACACACACACGCGCGCGCGCGCGTGCGCGCACTAACAGGCACACAAAGCTACAGATAGAGAAAATAAAGTCTAGAAAAGGGAAAGGATTTTCCAAGAACACAAAAAGAAGTGCCAGTGCTAGGGGATATATCACCTAAAAGGAATACTTTATCATTCTTGTCGACTCAGTACTATCAGAGATAGATCAGTAGAATTTATGATCAAATTATACAAAGTGCATTGTTGCAGGGAGCAGCAGTAATGTCAGTGAAAATGAAAGGATAAGACCATGCCCCAGTGGGTATATGGGCAAAACAAATTGGACTTGGTGGGTTTTTTAGGGAAGGGTACACAGGTGGGAAGGTGGACCTGGAAGGAAGAGAAAGTTGAGTGTGATGGGGTGCATAATTGATAAAAATATTTTGAGAAAGGAATGGGGCTGGAATGATACAGAAAGTCTTGAAGCTTGAAGGAATAAGGAATAAGGGACCATTTATACACCACCAGTGGGACTGTAAATTAGACCACCCATTATGTAACTCTGTATGAAAGTTCCTAAAAAGAAAATTTAACAATAGTCCTACCACATGACTCAGAGATACCAGTTTTAGGTATATAGCTGAGACACTAAGCCAACTCACCATAGTGGTATCTGTACATCCATGTTCACTACAAGACTGTTTACAATAGCTCAGGTATGGAATCAGCCTATGTGTCCAGCAACAGATAAGTAGATAAAGATGGGATATAGACATACAATGGAGTTTTATTCTACCATATAGAAAAATGAAACTAAGTCATTTACAGGAAAATGGATAGGCCATAACCTTACAGTGAACTAAATCTGATGCAAAAGACACTTACTGAATGTTTTCTCTCACTTATGGGCTCATGAGTATCTGATAGATGCATATAACACATACACTAAACATGAAAAGCAGAGGGAGTTAGAAAAAAGGAAGAAAAATAATAGGTAGAAAGAGGAAGAATGTCTAAGTGAAGGAAATAGGAGGAGTACTTAAAAGAAAATTGTCTGCATGAAAACCAACATTATGTACAATGAGTATGCACTAATAGAAATAGATACAGAAATGAAGCTTCAGTGACCCATTACTCAAAGACATTTTCTCCCATGCATTTGACTGGATTGCCAGATTTGTAAACCAAAAGGAACAGGGGAGAGTAGAGTTTCGTGGCCTGTCTAGTACTTTGTGAAGCATTGTAGAAAAAAACTGATGCAAGGTTAGTTATTTCTATTGAAAAACTCTATGTTAACCTATTCTAATCCCCCAACATATGATGTCTTGCAAGACTGAACCTACTACTGGGCATGGTTACACACACCTGACATCCCAAGTAGGAGTTTAAGGTCAGACACAGAAGTATATGGGCATTGAGGTTAGGTCAAGCTACATTAGATCCTGTCCCAAAAAAAGCACTGGAGTTTTAAGAGGTGTTAATGAAGGGAAGCAAATTGTACACACTTTTAACTTTCCTGTGAACTTTCTAACCCCCCAAACATGTTTTTTGAAAAATCTCTTGCCCCTAGGTTTATATGTAAGAGGACTTGGTCTCCATTTACTGGCACTGTTTGTGGTGGGGCAGGTCCTTGTCAGAGGAATTATGTCATTGAAGGCTGGCTTTGAGAATTCGAAGACTCATGCCATATCCAGTTCATTCTTTCTGTTTCATGCTTGTGACTGAACTGAGCTCTCAACTCTCAGCTTCTAGCTCCAGCTGCCAAGCCTGCCACCTGCTGTCATGTATCCCCCATCATTACAGTCTACAAACCCTCTGTAAAACTGCATGTTGCCTTGGCCATAGAGATTATCACAGTATCAGAAAAGTAACATGTACAACTCTAGACCTCAGGGTATTTCCTAAATACTAAGCACTCTCTGATAGTTCATCCTCCTGTCGTGATTAGGTTTAAATTCGCATGCTAAATAAAGATCACTGATTTCTTCTTTCTAATCATTAGCCGTCCTTCTTCTAGGGGGAACAGGGACATAATGGGTATTATAGTTTGGAAAAGTGTTACCCAAAGGCTCATATGTTGAAGGGTTATTCATCAATTCGTGGTTTTATTGGGATGTGCTGGAGTCTTCAAAAGGTATAACCTATTGGAAGAATGTTAAGGCGTTGGGATTTTTACCATTTGTGTCTCTCTCTGTTTCCTAGAAACCACAATATGAACAGCTGTAATCTACCACATGTTTTTTCCATGACATATTTCCTTGTCACAAGGCCCAAAAGCAACAGAACATAGTGACTGTGGACTGAAACTTTTAAAATGATCAACAACAACAACAACAAAATGGTTATCCTGGAAATGGTAGCAATCTTTTTGCCCTTGCACCTCAAGTGCTATGATTACAGGTATGCACCACCACACCTGAATAAATACTTCCTTCTTTAAAATAGATTGCAATATTTTTCATAGCAACAGAAAGTTAATGCACTAAAGATATTGATACATGTTAGGAAGGCTTCTTTGTCTGTCCTATGAAAACTCTTAAGCTATCAGCTACTTTGTTTCCAGACTATCTTATGGTACAGTGACACTCTGCCTCCCAAATATTTATCTATATCTTCCTAAATCTGACTACTTTGTCTGTGGCAAAACCAAACCAAACCAAACCAAAAAAAAAAAAAAAACCAAAACCAAAACCAAAAAACAAGGCAAAACAAAACAAAAAATAAAACAAAACAAAAAAAACCCTCCTAGTTTTGTTCTCAACAGAGCTCCTCAAGGCTTCCTGTTTCTGGTGGGTGGATGGGAAGAACTAGTCATCCAACACACACTTTCTGAATGGATTCCTCTTATTAGGAGGGTCTGGAAGTCTGTGGGCTAATGCCAGACTATGTCCTACCCTATCTGGTAAATTTGTCATCTTGGCCATCCTGGCCAAGCCTTTTAAGTAGCTGCCTTGGCTAGGTCTCAGGCTGGGCCTGCATGTTCATCTCAGACCCATAGAGGGCAACCAAGACCAGTTTATGAGAATTATTCTGGGCGTGGCCTTTCTCTTTGCTTCCTTTCCAATGCTTGTAAAATTCTAGAACCACAGGCTGTCAGAAATCACAGTATAGGTTAGATAATTTGTATTTACATGTCTTCATAACAAAGATAAAACATTGGATGTAACTCTGTAGTAGAGCATTTGCCTAACATGCTCAAGACCCTGGGTTCCATCTAGAAGAAACTGAGGCCTAAAGAAGGACTGAGAGGCCGGGCAGTGGTGGCGCACACCTTTAATCCCAGCACTTGGGAGGCAGAGGCAGGCATATTTCTGAGTTCGAGGCCAGCCTGGTCTATAGAGTGAGTTCCAGGACAGCCAGGACTACACAGAGACCCCTGTCTCAAAAATAACCAAAAAAAAAAAAAAAAAAAAAGGAAGGACTGAGACCAGTCTATACTCAAATAATTATATATTCTGTGTCAACTTGAATTAGAGCCCATATTTCTTGGGTCCTATTTAAGAACTCATATATAAAGTCCAATAAAATACTTGCTTCCTTCATGGTTGTGGCAACTGAGGCCCAGGAAAGAACTTGCCTAAGGTAATAGAGTTGAGACAGAGCTAGGATCAAATTCAAATCCCCTAAATAACAACCCAGGATTCTGAAAGCACAATTCTAGGATTCTAGCTCATTCAATTTGCTACAGGTGAAAAGGACTCAGAGAGGGAATGATATTTGCCAGCAGCTGCCAAGTAAATTAGTGGCTATTGGCTGCCTTTTAGATTTGGGACTGAACGAAAATTGGGTCCCAAACTTTTAGTCTTAGAGAGAACCCCCCATAGCTTAGTGCCCCAATGTATCTCAGAATTATATTTCAGAGTTCTGGTTAGTCCTTACTTGTTTTGTCCCCAAGAGCCTGGCATCTGTGGTAAACTGTGTGTGTGTAGGAGGGGCTGTCCACTTCTGTTCAAGCTCTCCCCTCCACAGGAAAAAAATTTCTTAACAAAAACCTCACCTCATTTCTCCCCTGTCAAGGCCTCAGGCTTTGAGAATGAGAGGATGAGTCACTCTGTGCCCACAGTCGCCTCTGTGGAGAACATAATTGCTAGCTAGGATGTCACCATAGCACCCAGCCATCACATTTGCAGAGCTTGTTTTTGTCAAAGCTCTTTCCTATCTTTATTTTTGCTGCTATTTCCCTAAGCCCCAGGGAGCCAGATGAGGCAGAAGATGTCATTACCTCTTCTTTTACAAAGAAGAAAATTACTTGTGAGGGATGGATAAGGGACACCTGACCAAGTCTAGGACAAACTGAGACTAAGTCTCCAGATCCTCAATTTTCCAAGTTTCTGGAGTGGTCTGCATCAATATCCATATCCTCAGAGGAAGTAGCAGCATCCATCAAATACATGGTAGCAGTTACATCTCTCATTAATTAATCAGTAAGCTGCGGCCAGATACTGTGCTAGCCTTTCATTGGAAACAAAAAGCCAAAAACAAACATCCACTCAAGCCCTGTCCTTCAGTGTTCACAATTTACATGTTGGTCATGTCACTGCCCCACCTAATGGCAATCATCTTCCTTTGGCAAAGTGATCCAAACAGTGACTTTCAGCTGATGGTGCTGAACCACCTTTCTAATTTTTCTCAGAGCACTTGGTTAGGAGTCAGAAGGACTAGCCTTCTCCATTCAGTTTTTCCATGCTTCACTTTGCAGCAAAGGATATACCTACGGGACGAGTTTCCACGTTTGTAAAAGGGTAGGGTTTGGGAACAGTGGAAATATCTTTGCTTACTCCTTTGGCTTGGATTGGTAAGATGACTCAGTAGGCGTGAGCACTTGAAGACATGACTTCAGCGCCCAAAACTCAGATAAAGGTGGTAGGAGAGAACTGTCTTCACAGAGTTGTCTTCTGGATGCCACAGCACAACAACAACAATAACAACAGTAATAATAAAGAACACATTAATAATGCCAGTTAGGAGAAGAAGACTCCAATCCATGGAATCTTCTGTTTGGATGAAAAGCTGAAGCACAGTAGTCAGAAGGCCTTGCTATGGGACCATTTTGTATTATGTTATTTTGTTTATTTTGTTCCTTTTCTTTTTCATTTTGCTTTAAGAGAGGGTCCCAATATACAGCCCAGGATTGCCTGGAACTTACTATGCTATCCAGTCTGGCCTCAACTCTCAATCCTCCTGCCTTGTCTTCTAGAGTTGCAATACCACACCTGGCTTCTCTAAGTTGCTTTGGCCTGCTGTTTTGCTTCTTGGCTCTGTGAGCTGTACTAGAAGGATAGGGGACTTGAACTTCCTAAACACCTCAAATGAACACTTCTGTTCCCCAAGGACACTCGGGAATCACCAGAAATGTTTAAAATGGGAAGCTATATCGGTCAGATTCTGTGTTTGAGGAGGAAGTGACAGAGTGGTAGAATGGGGGTGGTGTGAGGGGAAGGTGGCAAAATAGGAGGGGAAAGAAAAACAGAGAAGGATGTAATAATGGACAACCAACCATATAAAAGGAGCTGCATTATAAAACCTTGCACTTTGAAGTTAATGTCTTCTAGAAGAAAAGTAATCCTTGAAAAAAAAAAAAACAAGACAAGAGAAGCATTGAGAGTTGATTATATATAGTCACACAGCCATATGGTAGCAGTATCTTGACTCATATCATGACCAAAACAAAATGGCTGGGTTGGGGAAATAATTCAGAAGCAAATTGCTTGCAAAACACATACAAGGCCCTGGGTTCAATTCCCAGCACAATAAAAATAAATAAAAGTAGCCTGGAGTTTGTCAGTATGTCTTTGCAGGAAGAATGCCTTTACATTGTGTGCTCCAGCGGGGGCATTGGCATCAGGGAATCAGTCCTCTTCACATCAACTTTCCTTTGGAGACTAAAACACACAGACTAGACTAGTGAGCTTGACTGGAGTAAGTTAATGTCTGTGAATTATACAGTGTTTAGAGATTAGTGGCAGACTTCACAGACAATAGAATTTGTGCTGTGGGCCTTAACAGATGAAAATATTAAACAACATTTTAATGGCAAATTTATAGTTATTTTTCAAAAAATGTTTAAAAAGGACCAGGGATGTAGCTCATTGGCTAGAGTGCTTACCATCATGTCTCAATTCCCTTCATTTGGTTTATAGCAATGCTTAAACTGAGTGCGCTGGTGCATACCTGTAATCTCAGCACTTAAAAGATGGAGGTAAGAGGATCAGAAATTCAAGGTTATCCTTAAATAAGGCCAAGCTGAGACGCATGGACTCCTGTCTCAAACAAAACAACAACAACAACAACAACAACAACAACAACAACAACAAAACAGCCCAGAAATATCTACATTGGCTAGAATTTTCATAAGGTGGAGGAGAGAGTTATGTTTTCTCAAGGGACTACTACAGGAGGAAGAAAACTGGAGGATGGACACTGGTGGGGATCTCAGCAAGGTTCAATCTGCCTGCTGAAAGACAAAGAACATTAAGAAAGGTCATAGGGAGCTGGATACGGTGCTGTATGTATTTAGTCCCACCCAACACTTGGGAGGCAGAGGCTGGCAGATCTCTTGAGTTCAGGCTGGTCAGAGGGAAATAGCGAGAGGGAGGGAGAGGGAGAGGGAGAGGGTCATGGGAGGCCCAGAGTTTGGTCACCCAGTGAATTTCTGGTGTCTGAGTTGGTCTGTGTTGTGCTAGCAACAGGGAAGAAAGAGAAGGATGGAGACGCTTTAGCAAATGAAACTGCCTGTTACCAATCTAGCTCTGGGCCCTATAATGTAAAAGGAGAAAACTGACTCCTGAAATCTCTCTTCTGACTTCCAGAAGTGAGCCATGGCTTGTGTGCATACACAAATATTAAACAAACAAACAAACAAACAAACATGTCTGAAAAGGAGAATGTGAACCAGGGATGAAGCAAGAACAAGGCTGAGTTTTAGAGAGATTCCCTCTGGCAGAAAGCCCATGGGCGATGGATAAGAGGGAAGATACTGCCCCTGAAGAGCTCTGATAAAAGATCTCTTCTATAGTCCAGGGAACGGACAGGTAAATGTCTGATATGATATGGTAGGATACATATGGATGCAGGAAATGAGAGAAATAGCATCTGTACAGAAAACACTACAGCGTTTGAATTAGGAACACTGGTAGAGAAGGAAGGAGAAAAAATGAGTAAGGTACTCTAAAACAGTCAACTGCCACTCCCATCCTTAAACTGCCAGACTGCTATTTTTTCCTAACTTTCTATTGGATTGTGTGTGTGTCTGGTGTTACTGTTGCTGCTGCTACTTCTGCTGCTGCTGCTGGTGGTATGTGCACTTACACACCATTTTTCTGTCTCCCAATATGCTTATGTAGCTTCTTGGTTATTCTTCTGCATCTCAGTATGAGCATACATTTTTCAGGCATCTAAATGAGGCTATACTTTGCTCTGTGTGTCCTACACCTAGTCCTTGCTGTGGTTAAATTGATTGGCTAAAGGAATTGCTTCAAATTGTCTTGTGCATCTTTGGGTGAAGAAATCTTTTTTCCCCAAAGGTGTTTCCAAATTCTGTTGCTATTCTAGAGTGTGATGAATTTGATTGGTTATAAGAGATATTTCAAATTGTCTGTGCTCCATGGCACAGCTACAGCTTGAAATTCAATCATTGCTGGCTGCAGGAATTACCATAATACATTTGGCTCGATTTTCCACACAATAATTTAAGACTTTGCTGCCTCTTCTTTATGCAAATCTATCCAACTAAATGACACCAAACTGGGAACATTTTCGAAAACTGATATCTTCCAATGAGAACATTGTGCTGCCCTGTGAGGATGAGTGGGCTGGAGAGGCTAGAGCCACACAAGACCCCAGTTCTGATTACAATTTGATCCTTACAGAGGCCTGGTCCACACAGGTTTCAGATCTCATAGACTTTAGAGCATGACTTTCATTTTCTTTTTATTGCAACTTGTGAAATAGGAAATGCTGAGGGCCAGAGAAACAGTTCCATGCTTTAAAGCACTTGTTCTTGCAGAGGCCCCGGGTTCAATTCCCAAAACTCACATGGCAGTTCACAACTGTCCATAACTTCATTTCCAAAATGCATTTGATACACAAACATACAAGTGAGCAAAACATCGGTACACACAAAATAAAAGTATTTAATTTTTTAAAAATAGTAAATGGATCCAGGAGGTGGTAGCACATGCCTTTGATTCTAGTACTAGGGAAGCAGAGGCAGGTGGATCTCTGTGAGTTCAAGGCCAACTTGGTCTACAGAGAGTTCCAGGATAGCTAAGGCTACACAGTGAAACCCTGTCTCAAAAAGGGGGGTGTTTTATTGCGACTCTTCTCATCTTCTATAGATACCAGCTCTACCAAGTACATTGGGGTCTCAATAATTACATCTTGCCTTGAATTTAGTTACATCTTGCTAAGAACCAATGAAAAGGGTAAAGTTATCCAAGCTCTACCGAAGGAATTAAGAGTTCAGACTGCAGTTTCTTAATTCTCTGTCAAGGACTCTTAGAACTATACAGTCCCTATCTCTACTGCATATGACTTAAACTGTTCTGACCACATGTCCTTAGTCCCTTTCCTTGCTGGGCCTCTCTTAGAACTATACAGTCCCTATCTCTACTGCATATGACTTAAACTGTTCTGACCACATGTCCTTAGTCCCTTTCCTTGCTGGGCCTCACTACTCTTATCTGCACTGTGGAAATAATAGGCAACAGCTTTGTTTCTTTATGTGAACAATCAGAGCATAAACCTATGGGTCCTGAACCAGGATGAAGAGAGGAAGAAGCAATCAGGGCTTGTCTCAGAAACTATGTGTCACAACCTCCTTTGACTCCAAGTCTCCATTAAAAGGAATAAAATAACTTTTCCGGTTTGGGAAATCTTGCTCTAACCCATAAGTTTTACGGCCTCTGAGAAGTGGGACAGCATATCCGCTTTGCAACCTCTAATGCCTTATAGGGCTAGAAAGACCTAAGCAACTGGCTAGTCAAGTAAGGGAATTGTTGGCCTGGAGAAATTTCCGAGTTCCGGGGGATCTGACTTTAGTGGGGAAGGGGGTGACTGCCACTCAGCCCTGGGCAGATTGGCAGGCTGGGCTGAGCCTGCAAGTTCTGGAAAGGCCAGTAATGATGTCATGGGACTCTTTGGGCTGCAACAACAGGAAACCACTGAATGTTTACATTGGCTCCCAGAGCCTAGGCGGCCTGTTTTTTCTTTACTTCCTCAGTCTATCTGTTTCCTCTGATTCAAATACTATGAAGAGTGGCTCACTACCCAGGCTAGGAAAAGCGGAAGGGAGGCCCAAAAGAAAGCCTCCTTCCCAGTCTAGAGAGCCAGATGATTGGGAGGGGAAGGCTGGATTTACCCTATCTGGGGCCCTGCCAAGGGGAACACTTAGGGCAGGGGAAGCAAAGCAAATGGTATGTGCTTAAGAGTACTCCAAAAGCAACCTCAGAATACTCCTTAGGAGCCAAGTTTATATCCATCTTTATATCCGCAAATCATGTCACTGCGCCTTGCTTATAAAATTTACTTGAATGCATTTTAGCCAACTCTGGACTGGAGTGCAAAGTGCTGCATTATGCTCTATGTGTGTCTGTTTAGGGATGTGATACAAAGATGGAAAATAGTGCTAGGCGTGTAACTCAGTTAAGAGTGCGTTACTAGCATGCCGGAAGCTCTGGATTCATCCCCCCAGTACCATACAAAATGAACTGTGGTATCACACGAAATGAACTGTGGAGGTGCATGCTTATAATCACAGAACTCACCAGGTGGAGGCAGGAGGACCAATAATTCACAGTCATTTTTGGCTACATAGTGATTTTGGGGCCAGCTTAGGCTACGTGAGACCTTCTCTGTAGGCATAATATTTTTGCAATCCACTTTGTGTGTGTGTGCGTGTATCCTTTTTTCTTTTTCTTTTTAAAAATTTGTTTTCCAGGTCTCCCCTTCAGAAACCATCCCCTTTCCCCCTTCCTCCTGCCTCTATGAGGATGCTCCCCCACCCACCCACCCACTCTCATCTTCTCTCCCAGGCATTCCCCTACACTGGGGCATCGAACACCCTCAGGCCCAAGGGCCTCTCCTCCCCCTGATGGCTAACAAGACCCTCCTCTGCCACATATGTGGCCAGTGCCATGGGTCACTCCATGTGTATTCTTTGGTTGGTGGATCAGTCTCTGAGAGTATCCGGGGGGTCAGGCCAGTGGACTCTGTTGCTCCCTCCATGGGGCTGCCAACTCCCTCAGCTCCTTCAGTCCCTTCTCCAACTCCTCCATCTGGGACCTCACGTTCAGACTAATGGTTGGCTGCCAGCATCTGCCTCTGTATTTGTCAGGCTCTGCCTGAGCCTCTCTGGAGACAGCTTATCATGCTTCCATCAGCAAGCACTTCCCAGCATCCACAATAATGCCCAGGTTTGGTGGCTGTATATGGGATGGATTCCCAGGTGGGGCAGTCTCTGGAACCCATTTTTAATAAGGGTTCAACCTCTCCTCTAGCCCATCACCCAGCAGAAGTAGTAGAAGAGAAAAGTTACTAGGATATGGGGGAAGTGTAACTGTTCAGCAATAGTTCCTTGGGGGTGAGCTCCATCTTCTTGGGCAGCAATTCAATTCCATAGCAAACACCAAATGCAATTCAGCAGCTGCAAATCAGTCCTCTAGGCAGGTAGACACCAAGCACCAACCCTCAGCTACAGTCCCGTTCTTTCAACAAGCAGACACCTAGCACAAACTGAAAGCTACAGTCCAATCTTTTCAGCCTAAGGCAAGGCTGCAGAAGCAGCAAGCTGTTGCAGGAGCCTCAAGAGCAGTTCTTGGGCAACCTTCTCTCAATGACAATGTTAGCACAAGTTGAGCTCAACAATACTAGGTAAGGAGAACCAATACTTGTGTGTCTTTAGCGAAGAATAGCGAGGCAGAGCAAACCAAAGCTCAGTGCCCGTCTCCCACTGTCTGTGGGGTCACATTTATACTCCTTCAGCACAGGTCCTTCCACGTGTTTGCTTTCAAACATCCCTTCACCTATGTCTGCCTCAGGAAAACAGTATTTCATGTGTTTGCTTTAAGCAAGACATCCTTTCACCTGTGTACCCCAGCAAAACATCATTTGACATAACTTTCCAAAGAACTAGAAGTTTCCACTTGTCTCTCCCCCAAAAGATGCAAAATGTAATTCTTGTCCTCAAGAAATTGACAATACCTTTATGGAATGGTAGTGAGCTTTCTGTCTCCTGACCTGTTCTTTTCATCCAGTGTTGTCACAGTTCTAGATCCCCCATTATTTCCCATTTTCATACATCAGCTGCTCCCTCAAAAGTGTTTAATTGGGTTTCAGTTCCAGAGAGACCATGATGACAGAACAAAGGCATGGCAACAGGAATAGCTAATAGCTCACATCTCAAACCACAAGCAGGAATCAGAAAGCACACTGGGAAAGACATGAGTCTTTGAAACCTCAAGCCTGACTGCAGGAACACACCAGCTCCAAGAAGGAACACCTCAGTGCTGGTTAATTTTGAGTGATCTCGATATAAGCTTGAGTTGTCTCAGTGGAGGAAACCACAATTGAGGACAAGACCTCTCCCAGTGACACACTTCCACCAACAATACTATGCCTCCTAACCCTTCCTAAACAGGTCCATCAGCTGGAGCCAAGTATTCTAATATGAGAACCTATGGGGACATTCTAATTCAGAACACCACAGACCATCACATTTTGTAGATTCTGTATGTTAACAGAGTGAAAACTATCTGCTTTGCTGGAAAGAACATTTGGGTGGAATTACAGGTGTCAATTGTTGTTTTTCTACTTTGTGACGTCTTATCTAGGAAACCTACTTTTGCCAGTACCTTAAGTGTTGTCCTCGTGTCTTATTTTGATTCCAATATAGTTTTGCTTAGATTTCCTTGGCTACTTGAAGTCCATTGTCCTTTAGCATAAATTGTGAGATATTTTCTCTAGTTATGCAAAATTATTCTTGGTATTACAAATCACCCACTGAGCAGGGTGGTGGTGGCACACTTAATCCCAGCACTCAGGAGGCAACTTTGGGCAGATTGCTGTGAGTTTGAGGCCAGCCTTGTCAACAGAACTAGTTCTAAGACAGCCAAGGGCACGCACACATACACACACACACACACACACACAAAACTGTCACAAGCAAGCAAAAAAAACAACAAAAAGTCACCCACTGTTACACTGAGAACTAAATTTCCTTTTTATATATAGTAGTATTTTGATTTTTATAACATTAGATGCTGTTCAATAGTCTCTTAATGTTTCTCTCTGTTTTCAAGATTTCCCATGCCTCCTCCATGTTATTTTAGAGTTGTTCTAATTCACTCTTTCAGTTTCTTGTTATCCAATCAGCAGTATAAGGGAGGTTGGAGTGTGGGTTTGGGCTTGAATGCATGTTATCACTCACCACTGGTCATTTAACAGTTGGCTCATCTTTCCAAATCCTTATTTCTCTACTCTCATCTTCTTCATTGGCCAAATAAACCTTAGAGACCTTTTGAGAAAATGAAAGGCAATAATGATGTATAAAGCCAGGTAAAAATATATACACCTACTATTTCAGCACTCGGGACACATAAGAATCATTTCAAGGCTATTGAGGCTCTGTCTCAAAAACACAAGATTAAAAAAATGTATCACATTGCTCATGCCAGTGTCAACACTTGATGAATAAGGATTTGAACTTATATTCCCCATATCTACTTGGTTGTTCTCTATAACTGCTTATGTCATTTGAAGGTAAATCCTTTACCTTAAATAACACTGTAACTGGTAAGAACATAGTTCATAGTTGAATCCATCGTCCTACTGAGACCAGTGGAGGTAACTACGATTACACAGAAATTGAATGCCAGTGCCACACTATCATTTACACATATAAACTTATTTCACTCATACAACAATTGTTTAAGGTAGGTATTATTGTTGGACTCATTTAATAAACACACAACCTCAGGTAGATTCTACATTTCTCAAATTCATGCAGCTAGAAACAACAGATCTAGCATATGAATCTAAATAACCTGTCCTCAAGCTCATTGCTACCATCTCTCCTTACGTATTACTCAATTCCTATCTCCCTCCAATGTCATACAGTGATTGGCCTTAAGAAATTGTCTCTTGTGTCCACAACTAGGAAATTTCCTATGTGTCACTGTCATAGCAGCCTACAATCATCTTTAAGCCCAGGTTCAGTGACTTGTGACATGTAACTTTAATTTTTTTCAAACCTTATTTTTAATGATGGTTCTTAATGCTTTAACCTCTCTTCTAGCCCACCACCCACCAGAGGTAGTGGAAAATAAATGATACGGGGGGGGGGGGAAGTAGACCTGTTTAGAAAAGGTTCTTTGGAGCAACTCCCATCTGTGTCTTTTGGAAAATTAGCAGTTCAGTTCACAAGTTAGTAGCAGCAGCTTGATCCGCTTGCAAACATTTTTCAGATATATTAGCAGTCCAGTTCAGTAGAGTCAGAATAGCAAACAGGAATCAACAGAGGTGACACGACCTAGCAGAGACAGCCAGGCCTCAGCCTCAGCTCGAATCAGCAGGAGGGACCAACAAGAACACCAGGAGTTCTTGGTTGTGTCTTTCTCAGGGACATAAAGATCAGTGAAGACGCGAGACCCACAAGCATTGCACAGCTAGCTGTACCAGCAAGCCAAGCTCTGTCTCCATCACTCTTTGGAGTCCTATTTATACCCTCCAAACATCACATGTCCTCAGCGCAAGTCTTGTTTCAGCATGTGCATCCAATCAGCCTGTGTCCACAAGCGACAAGAAACTGCAGTACACCCCCAGAAGTTTTTTGGTGTGTTTCTCTCTATGGAGTCCTGATAATGCAGCTCAACTATGCAATGTATAGTAGATCAATACATGAGCGTCATCAGCATAGAATCCTTCACCACGTGTCCTTTCACATGCTTGCTTTAGCAGAACAGACTCTCTCCTGTGTCTGCTTCAGCAAAATGTTTCTTCACAAGTCTGCCTTAGCCTTTCATATCTGTGTTCACTTTAATGAAACATTCCTTCATGTGTTTGCCCCAGAAAAACACCATCCAACTGACTTTCCAAAAAGAACCTTTAAGTTTCTACTTCAGGTATGATTGTCAATTTAATAATTAGATTGTAGCTTCATGAAGGCTGTTTCTGTCTGTCTTAGAACTATATCTCACATGTCTAACACAGTTCCTGGAATATTGTACTAATTTATTTCTCCATTCATTCACACACACAAAAATAAAGCACTATTTTTCAGTCAATATATGAGGATCATGAGGTTGCCAAAAAGACTTTGGATCTCTTTGCTTACCAGGCATCACACACCTGTGCATGGGGATCCATAAGAATCCAAGGCCATTCTGGACTACATTATAATTTCAAAACTGGCCTAGCTATATATCTATAGGCTGTCTCAGAAAAAGCAAAAAAAAAAAAAAATTGCCAGCATTCACCCCCTCTTTGCTGCATGGCTGCCTACATGATGTAACCAGCTGCTTCACACTCTCACGACCACAGTTCCACACCATAATGGACTGAAATCAAAAGCCAAAGAACCGCCCCCCCCCCAATTCCCTTCTCTTGAAAATCTTTCCTTCTAATGGGATACATACTGAGTGTGATCCTAAGCTTGAGTAGACCTGTATTAAGCAGTTCACTCATTTATTCAACAAGCTCCCATTCAATATTTTCAAAGGATAAGGTACATACCTCATTCAATATTTAAAACAACCCTGTGTGAGATATGGCATTATTAACCTCATTTTTCTAAGACAGATTTATCAAATCTAAGAAATTAGTAACTTCCCTTTTGTCAGAGAGTTAACAAGAAGTTAAGTTCAGGTAGTTTGACTACAAAGCCAATTTACTCATTATATTGTAACATAGTGCTTTGGACAGGACCTATAATAGTACATAGAAACTCCTGCAGGGTTCCTAACCTAGAAGGAAATGTTAGAAAAATCCAGCCCCACAGGCAGCTCCCAGACTAGACAAAATTGATACAGCCTGTTTGTAGTCTCAATCCTTTGTGGTGATAGAGTAGGCCACATATATGGTTTCTCCTTTATAGGTGGGGAAAACCAGGACATGGAGTAACCTAAAAGCACATTGACAGTGAAGAATGATTCTGATGACTTTATACCCAAGAGATGATGAGATAGTGTAGTAAGGGCACTATGAACGGAGAGTGTAGTGGTGGCCACAGAACAAGTAATCAATTGTTACTATTAAACTTGGATTCTCAGGGAAGGCCCTCCATTTATACCTTTATCTAACTCCAAGGGGAGGGTCTTTGTCTTTCCCTTACCTCTAATTTTTCTTTACTATGGGCAGAATGTCTGGAAAACAGGAGGCAGGGGGAAAGGTTCTACAGATAAACTTTTCCAATTACATAATTAAGTATAAAAACCTGAAAAAAAATAAGACATAATAACTATCTTAGTTAGTCTATTCTTATCATAAGACACCATGACCAAGGCAATTTTTAAAAGAAAATATTTAATTGGGGGCTTATAGTTTCAGAAGGTTCGAGTTCATGGCTATCCTGGTGGGTAGCATGACAGCAGCCCCTGGGAGCTCACATCTTGAGGCACAAGCAAGAGACAGAGATAGAGAACACTAGGAATGAAGTTGGCTTTTGACATTCAAAGTTCATCCCCAGTAACACATCTCTTCCAACAATGCCACACCTCCTAATCCTTCCCAAACAATTCCACACCTCCACAAGTATTCAAATATAAGCCTATGGGGCCATTCTCACTTATCCCATCACAGTAACATATACCTGTAATCCTTGCACCCAGGTGGCTGAGACAAGAAGATCACAAATTTGAGGCCAATTTGGGGATACATAGTAATGTCCTGGTTAAGACACAAACACTTTTAAAAAGAAAAAGAAACAGAAACATGACATCTAACAATGAAATGGAAGCAGGCTACAAAGTAAAATAAAACAAAGGAAAATAAAGTAGCACTCATAGACTAAACTTAGTTGAGGTACATGGCATAACTCTTTCTGCATAAGCAACTCTGTTTAGTGGTTCAAGATACCACAGAATGGAGGTGACAGATAAGAGAATAGGAGAATTAGCAATGTTTGGTTATAGCCTAACTGAACTCTGTCAGTGGGGATGAGACTGTGTAGTATCTGTATATGAGTGGAATAAAGACAGGTTGGCATGGAAACAGGTCAGGCTTGGGTGAAGAAGACAAAGAGAATATAACAGATTGAGTGAAGAATTGCTGTTCCCATTGTATTGTTAGATCATAGTTGTAACTGTATAGCCCTAAGAGGTTTTGTTTATGTTTGAATGAATGGGCAAAATTCATGGCTTTTCATATGAATGGCCAGGGAAACATGTACAGTTATATGTATATGTGAGGTGATGGAGAAGTCAGTATTCTTGTAAAGTGTGTCTAGATGTACATTCCAGTTTCTGTTTTCCAGTTTTCATCTTCCTTCTTTCCCTCCCTCCTTCCCCTCCCTCTTTCCCTTTCTATTCTCTGAGACAGACTCTCATCTGACTCTGGCTAGCTTCAACCTCATGGTGGTCTTGAACTTCTGATCCTAGGGTCTCTACTTCTGGAATTCTGAAATTACAAGCATATGCCACCATGCCCTACTTCATATTTTAATTTTCTGAGACAGTTTTGAGTATGCTCCTGATGGTCCAGATCCTTTTGCTTCAAGCTTTCAAGTGTTAATATTACAAAAGTATATAACCATGTCCAGCATTACCTCCCAGTTTCTTTGTGGGATGCAAGGAACATAAAATAAAGGTAGTATTTGTAATGAAGATATTAAATAGGAACATGGAAGTGTGGCCCAGACTACATAGGATGTAGAGGAACTATGGGATAACTTAGAGGTTCCTGGGACCATCTGAGACATTAACCATATCTAATTTTCAACTTTCCTGATGAAAAATGGCTGTAAGTCTTACTCATACACATAACTATATAAAATATAAAAATTATATTATTATAATTATATTATTATTATATTATTATTTATATAAAAATATATAAACATTCTTAGAGTTGTTTTATTTTATGTGTATAGGTGTTCTGCCTACATGTATATCTGTGCAGTGTTGGAGGAGGCCAGAAGAGTATACTGAATCTTCTGGATCCAGATCCCGAGGTGGATCACAACCAAGATCTAGAGTTGGTTGTGGACCACCATTAGGCACTGGGAATAGAACTCTGCTCCTCAAGAAGAGCAGTCAGTGCTCTTGACCATTGAACCACCTATCTAATCTCATTTTTGTGTGTTTTTACAAAGATTTATTTTGTTATGTGTATGGGTGTTTTGCCTGAATGTATGTATAGGCACCACATACATGTCTGATGTGCATGGAGGCCAGATGCAGGTTTCAAATGTCCTGGAATTGAAGTTACAGTTAAGAGTTGGCAATTGTGGGTGCTGGGACTTAAACCTGGGTCCTCTGGGAGGGCAGCAGATGTTCTTAACAGCTCAATCATCTCTCTGTTCCCTGTTTGTTGTTTTGTTTTGCTTTGAGACAGGGTTTTATGTAACCTGGGCTGGCTTTGAGCTTGATGTCTACCTGAGGAGACCTTGAGTTTTTTATCTTTCTGCCTCTACCCACCAAGTGCTGGGATTACAGCATATACCATCATGCCCTAGAATATGAATTTCACTGTCATTGAATGTAGTGATCCATATGTTTCTATTAGGTTACCTGGTTTATGGTGCTGTTCAAATCCTTTATTTACCCTGGATGTGGTGGCATACACCTATAATCTCAGCACTTTAGACATATAAGCACAAGGAGGAGGAGTTTAAAGCTGCTCTCTTAAAGAGTAAATCCCAGTCCTACTGTGGAGGACTTGTCTCCTAAATAAAACCTTCTATTTCCTTATTTTTTTTTTGTCTAGATGTTTTATTATTGAAAGTAGGATATTGACTCTTCAGTGATGATGAGGACAGGAAGTGCCTGCCTTGCTAAAAATATCATCAGATCCTATTGACCTTTTCAACTCCTTTGAACCTTCAAGCTCCTTAATAAAATAATTCAACTTCAAAGAAAATAAAGGGATTTGAGTCTTCCATTAATATTTTAGAACTGTGTGAGCCTCCTGTCAAGTTTCTCAGTTTGTTTTATATTGCAGGCAGGGATTTAATTAATTAGTTCATTTAGATATGATTATAAATTCTATGTATTCTTTGTTTTTTTTTTTTTTTGAGACATGGTCTCATGTAGTTCAGGTTGGCCTTGAACTCATTATATATCCTAGAACTCCTGACCATTCTGTCTTCACCTCCCAGGTGTATGTTATTTATCAATTGCTCACTTTTACTTACCCACAATAATTTTATTTTTATCTTTCATAGTAGGTTTTGATCTGTTTGTTTATGTTTTTGAGGCAAAGACATACTTTATAGCCTGGGCTAGACTCAAACTCATAATATTCGTGCTTCAACCTTGTAAGTGCAGAGATACAAGCATATCCCATCACATGCAGCATTATATTTTTATTAATAGTAAAAATTATAGTATATAATCTAGTATATAATCGGATGTGGATGTAGCTCACTGGTAGAATTCCTGAATAGTGTGATGGTAGCTTTAACTTTGACATAACCTGGAGCCAGTTACAAAGAGTTACCATGAAGAACTGTTTACATTAGGCAGGCTTTTGGGCATGTCTGTGAGTGATTGTCTTAATTACCCTAATTGATGTAGGAAAACCCACCTTAAATGTAGTTGGCATCTCCTGGTAGTGTCCCAAGTAAAAGAACATGGAAAAATATTTGCATTCTTTTATTTTTGCTTCCTTGCCATTACTCTCACTGTTGAATTCATCAACCGTTTGCTGCTATTGCTGATTCCTTTGTTGATAATCAAACCCATCTTCTTTGGATTTCCACCATGGACTGAGAAGCAGAAGCTTTACAGGAACTGTTCAGGGCTTTTTTTTTTTTTTTCCAGAATGGGATTGCTGAGGTACCCAGCCTCATGAATTGAGCAACTAGCGGATTCTCAGGCTCTTTGAAATAGCCACTGTTGTACTATTACCTGTGTCAGTTTTATTCCTCTACAGAAGCCTTACTAGGAGCCCAAGACACTTCTAGAATGACATAGTTGTTGCCTTTGATTGCCTGCCAGAGGGTGAAGGTAAGTCCTTGTTACTGAAGATGTCAAGCTCTACAGACATAGGACTTGGAGAAATCAAGCTGGAACAGACCTGGAATCCTCCTCCTTGAGGACTAGCTCTCATGGTACTGGAAGGACCTTGCAATCTGCCAAGAAATAAGAGTAATCAATAGCCTTATCCAGCTGTAGGGCCTGTGAACCATAGGATGACCAGAATGGCAAGATATTCGGAATGGTGCAATCCTGGGACTTATCTTCTTGGAGTAACCAACAGTCATTTAATTGGACTTAAGGCCCACTCAAAAGAATGAAATTCATGTCTTGTACTGTGGATCTTAGCAGAGAACCTACTACTGCCACTTTACTAGACTGTCATAATTTTTAACTGCATTCCAAATACTTATCATTAATTCTACAGATCAGCGTACTTCTCACCCCTTATCAAAGAAGTTTCTTTTTGAAGCACATGGAAGACTACTATAGAAAGACACAACTTGTCAAAATGCAGAGAAAAACTGAGTAACAGAATGCCCAGCCCCAACTGATACATCTATAACACAACCACTACATCTGATGCTCAAGGAACATCAGAAAATAGTGGGTAGGAAGACTCTAAGATCCACAGGATAAAGGCAATGTGTGTGTGTGTGTATACACGTACATGCACAGGCTCATATGTGCATGTACATGTGTTCTATATATGAAGGAGAAATCTGCACTCATGAAATCTCAGTAATACATTTGCCTAAACAAGACCTGCAAAATGACAGCACCAGTTGACAGACCAATGTGGATGGGAGAAATCTCACAAGGTCCTACCCCTAGATGAAGAGCTACAGATAATTAATGACTACTAAGAAAGTGAGAATCTGTCGTTTCCAGTAACATTACCCTTGACAGGTTATCCAGTGTGAGTGAGTGTGTGTGTGTAACAATAATAAGGAAGAAGTCATGAAATTGAAACAGACTGGAGAAGGTATATAGGCATACATTTGCCTCCTACTTTTAATAAGGGTTCAGCCTCTCCTCTAGCTCACCACCCAGCAGAGGTAGTGGAAGAGTAAAGTCATTAGAATATGGGGGAAGTGGACCTGTTCAGCAATAGCTCTTTGGTGGTGAGCTCCACCTTCTTGGGCAGTAGTTCAGTTCTATACCAACACCAAATGAGCAGCTATAGTCCAGTCCTTTCAGCAAGCAGACACCAGGCATCTGTAGTTCAATCCTGAAGACACCACCCCCCAGGTTTGCCAACCAGCCTAAGGCAAGGCTGTGGAGGCAGCAAGCTGCTTCAGAAACCTCAAGAGCAGTTCTTGGGTGAGCTTCTCTCGATGGCAGTGTTATCACAAGTTGAGCTCAACTATGTAAGGGGAACCAATACATGCGTGTGTTGGTTAGCGAATTAGGGAGGCAGGGCACACCAAACCAATACTCGGTGCTCATCTCCCACTGTCTGTGGGTTCACATTTTTACTCCTTCATATACTCCTTAAGCACATGTCCTCCCATGTGTTTGCTATATCAAAACATCCCTTCACCTGTGTCTGCTTCAGGAAAACAGTCTTTCATGTGTTTCCTTTAGCAAGACATCCTTTTACCTGTGTGCTCCAGCAAAACATCTTTTGACATAACTAAATTTCCGAAGAAACTAGAAGTTTCCACTTTAAAGGCATAAGAAGAGTTAGAGGAGGCTAGAGAGATTGCTCAGCGGTTAAGAGCACTGAATGCTCTTCCGGAGGTCCTGAGTTCAAATCCCAGAAACCACATAGTGGCTCATAACCATCTGTAATGGGATCTGATGCCCTCTTCTGGTTTGTCTGAAGAAAGCGACAGTGTACTTACATATAATAAATGAATAAAAAAATCTTTGGGCTGGATCGAGCGGGGCTGGAGTGAGAAGAAGAAACAAAAAGGAGTTAGAGGTATAAAGGGGGATATGTAAATCCAGTACTCATGTATGAAATCTTCAAAATAAAAAATTAAAAAAGCACTTAATACAGCTAACATGTGTAAGGCTCTAGCTTTGATCCCCAATACTGTTAAGTAAACAAACAAATAAACTATATATTCCTCCAGACTTGCTTTAGCTATCTTCCTGTTTTCTTTTTTAATTCATATTTTTTTCATTCACTCATTGTGTAAATGTGTATGTGTGGGTGAGTGAGTGGGTATGCGTATCATGGCATGTGTACAGAGGTCCGAGGACAGCTTTGAAGTCTGTTCTCTATTTCCAGAGATCAAACTCATTGCACAGCCTTGGTGGCAATTGCATTTACCCTCCAAAATATCTGGTAAGTCCTATTTTAAAACATATTTTTAGCATTTATACATGTGTGTGCATATACAAGTCTTTCTCTCTCTCTCTCTCTCTCTCTCTCTCTCTCTGTGTGTGTGTGTGTGTGTGGTGTGCATGCCATGGAGTGCATATACCGGTAATGACAATTTCCAGGAGAATGTTCTTTCCACTGTGTGGGTTCTGGGGATTGAACTTGTGTTGTTAAACTTGACAGCCTGGGACCTAACCCTCTAAGCCATCTTACCCTCTTGTTTTTGTTTAGATCTTTAAGCATGTGAAATACAGTACTTTTAAAGACTTTTTCTAGTGAGACCAATATTTGGAGTTCCTCAGAAATTATTGCAATGGGTTTTGTTGTTTATTTTGTTTTGTGACACAGTCTATTTTGCTTTGTCTGGAATGGTCTCAAACTCCCTCTTGTGTTCAAGTAATTTTCATGTCTCAGTCTCATATAGCTGGGAACAAAAGTACTCACGGTCATGCTTGGCTAAATTTAACTGCTATGTCGTAAAATCCACCTCCTTATTATTTTTTGTTCTGTCTTATAACACTACTAATAACTCAGGGTTTTGAATAAGTGGAACAGTTCCCCTAACAGTGAGCTCCCAGCTCTCTTTTTCCCAGTCTTTCTATTTCTTTTCTTCCCTTACTCTTTTAAATTATACAAGTCAGCAGTTGTTGATGTACTCCCAGATTTCTATAATCATTACCCAAATCTAAATTCGAAATATTTTCATCAACCTAAGAAACCCTGTTTGGGTTATAGCTCAGTTCTCAGAGTATTTAACTAGTATGCCTGAGGCTATAGACTCCAACCCCTAATAAACTGGACATAATGATCCACACCTGTAATTTCATCACCTTGAGCGTAGAGGCAGGAGCATCAAGAAGCTATCCTCGGCTGCATAACCAGTTCAAAGCCAATGGGTTCAAATTACCAATAATTAATACATATATAAAATAAATAAAATTGAAGAGCCAGGTCTGGTGGCCTATGCTTATAATCCCCCAAATTAGGAGGTAGAAGTAGGAGGATTAGGATATCAGGAATCCACAGCCTGTTTGGGCTCCATGAGACTCTGCCTTAAACAAACAAATAAAATAAGATGAAGCCAAGTGTAATGGATCACATATGACTCCGGCACTTGGATCACCATAAGGTGGAGACTAGCTGGAGCTATAAACTGAGCTTAAGCACAGCTGGGCTACAGAGTAATACCCTGACTCAGAAAACAAAAATAGTTCTGGCTATGGTAGCATATAGCTGTAATCCCAACACTGAGGAGTTTGAGGGCAGCCTGGTTTACACAGTGAGTTCTAAGTCAGCCAGTGCTATATGGTGACATTCCTTTTCTCCAAATAATAATAATAACAACAACAACAACAATAATAATAATAATAAAGGCTCAGTATTATTGGTAGTAATTGCATAAAATCCTAGCATTTGGGAAGTAGAGACAAGGCGATCAGACATACAAAGCCACTGTATTTTCTTCAATGGTGTAGCTACTAGAAAGCAGAACAAACTTAGAAATAATCTCCCATCCACACTCCTGTAAAGAATCCTCATGAAACTCATTGGTTTACTCACATAATAATAATAAAAAACCATGAGTGAAAGTAGGGTGGAGCTAGTTGAGAAAATAAAGGAGCTAATGAAAATGGGAAGTGGGGAAAAGAGAGTTCTGGGGGTGTTGTGATAAAAGACATGATGCACATGTATGAAAACATCATGATGAAGCTCATTATTACGAATTTTTCCACAATGCATTCCCATATACATATTCCCATAAATTTATGCTAGTAAAAACATTCAAAACCAAAAAATAATAAGTCTGACATCATCTTTGGCTAACATTTGAGGTCAGCTTGGTCTCCATGAAGTCCTGTCTCAAAACAAAGACTTCAATGAAAGATGGCATAGGTGTTGGAAACTAATGCCCAGTGCAATGTTGTTGAGAGGTGAAGCCTAATGAGAATTGATTAGACCACCATCATGGGTGGATTCATGTCTTTATTGTGGAAGTGAGTTTATTATAATAGGAGGAGTTTGACATTCTTCTACTGTCTCCTTTGTTTTTCTACCAAATTTACCATGTAATGACTTTTAATTTTGGACTTCCCTGACTCCTGAATCTACAAGGCAATACTTTTTTTTTCCCCATTATAATTTGCCCAATCTGAGAATTCCAATAGAAGCAAAAAATGAACTAAGATATGGTTGGTGGTTCTGTAGTTGCACTATAAGATACTGACAAGCTGAATGTGATGGTACTTGCCTGCAATCTCATCATTTGGGAAGCTCAGCTAGAAGGATCAAGAGTTCTAGGATAACTTATGTGACATAGGGAGAGGCTGTCTCAAAATAGATAAAAAGGAACAAACTTTTGAAGAGGGGAGGGGGGAGAAGAGACAATGAAGAAAAGATAACTGCTAAACTATTTGATTATCAGAATGTTTTATTATTGTACATTCCCACTAAAGATCTATGAATGACTCTGGTTCTTTGTATTTTTGGTTTATCTGTATTTTTATTTCAGCCACTCTGACAGGTGTGTAGTGATGTCCACTGTGTGACCTGAATTATTTCATAATATCCATCTAAGTAGGATTCATGCTAAAGTTATCACACAGCAAGATAAAAGTTAGTTATAATTATGATTACATGAATAGAGATGACAAGAACACAGTCTAGTCCTTAAAATATTTATCATCTCATGAAATGTCAAGACCTGGAAACAATGTCAATGAGTTTGCTTAGTGGAGGAATCATGATCCTGAAATTATGGACTCTCAGAGTGGGGATGAAGGATCTTTAGGAAAGACTTCCCAGGAGTGGTGATCCTTAGAAGACCCATGAAGAATAAGTCAGTTTAGCAAGAGAAGGCTGATGTGGACGCATTTCAGGCAAAAAGTACATATTGGGTTTGTTATGGTAGCCAGAAGAAGTTTACAATGTCTACAGGTTGAAGAGGTAAATATAGGAAGAAGCCAGACCACATTCAGGAATAAGCAATAAGGAATCAAGCAAAGACTTAGCATGTCACTGGAGCCATGAAATCCCTCAGATCCTTGGTCAGGGAATACCTTTCAGCAGCATTCTGCATCCTTCAGGCTTTCCTTCTTCAAATTCCTGGCAATGCGTGAGCTCCTTCCTGGGTCCCTGGTAGAACACTTACACTCCTTTTCTGAAAACTTCTGTTACAATGTTTCTTATAGACATGACATATTTACATAATTTTCTAATCCTCTGTAAACCATCACCAAAGAAAGCCTTAAACATATCTGTTTTCGTTGATACTACTTACTTACTCTGTGTGTGTGTGTGTGTGTGTGTGTGTGTGTGTGTGTGAGGGAGAGAGAGAGAGAGCGATATGGATGTAGAAGTCTGAAGACAAAATTTCAGAGTCTGTTCTCTTTCTCCACTATATAGGTTTGAACCTGTATACTCTGAGCCACCATCTCTCCAAACTTTGGGGTTTTGAAACAGGGTCACCCTATGTAGCCCAGGCTTCCCTTGAATTTAGGGTGGTTTGTCTCAGCCTCCTGAGTGCCAGGATTATAGACACTCTTGTCTTCTTTTTTAATGTTTAATTTACATTTTTATTTTACTTTAAACCTAATTGTATCACTTCTACCTTCCCCTTGCTTCACTCAACTTCTTCTATGTCTCCTTTCTCTAGTCCTTCCTATGCCTCCACACTTCCTCTCAGATTTATGGCTTTTTTCTTTGATTATTTTTGTGATAAATACTTTGTTCTTAACAATCCATGTTAACATTAAACTCAGATATTCATTCTTGGATTATTCTTTGCTTTGTTTGTTTTGTTTGACTGGGTCTCACTGTTAGTTTACAGGCAATTCCACTGGGCTCCTCCCAGGGACCTAGCAATGGCTATGTCATCACCTGCCTCAATCAACAGGTGTGCTGGGTGTGAGCTGCCTGTAAAAGGACTTCCTACCATCCCAGCACTCTCTCTGTTCCCATGTGTTCCAGGACAGTCTCTGTCTTCCCCTTTCTGTCCTTCTCTGTTCTCCCCTTCTTGCCCTCATGGTTCTGCTCCTGACTGTCTGTCTGCCTGTCTGCTTGTCTACTCATTCACTCCTCTGCTTCTACCCCTTCCCAGATCCCCACTCCTCTCCCTTCTAATAAACTCCCTTTATACCAGATTTGCTGCATGGTGTAATTTCTCAGGGGGATACCTTGGCATGGGCCTGCCAGGTACCCCCTGGCCATATTATATTTCAAAACACTCAAGCTGAAGCTCAGATTGTTCTGGAACTGTGTTCTCCAGGCTGACCATGAACTCATGGCAACCCTGCTTCAACTTCCTGAGTGCTGTGTTTATAGACAGACTTTCACTACTACCACAACTATTTAAGGCTTTGGATTTGAACACTAACATCACAAAACAAAACAATCAAGTCAGAAACGGTGATGGTGATGCATAACTGTAGTCTCAGCACTGAGATGGCAGAGGCAGGAAGACTGCTCTAAGTTTGGGATCAGTCTGGACCACATAGTAAGTACAGGGATAGTCAGAGCTGTAGAGGGATTTTAATCCAGCAGGCCACTCTGGTTGGAATGTAGGCAAGCTCTTAGCACACACATTTAATCTTTCTGGATGAAATACAGATATTCCCTTAGTATACACCTTTAATTTCAAACAATAAAAGTAAAGTTAGTTATTTTAAATAGGTGAATACACTGTCGCTTTCTTCAGTCACACCAGAAGAGGGCATCTGATCCCATTACAGATGGTTGTGAACCACCGTGTGGTTGCTGGGGATTGAAGTCAGGACCTCTGGAAGAGCAGTCAGTGCTCTTAACTGCTGAGCCATCTCTCCAGTCCAAGAGCACAATATTTTTGAATGTGATGTTTAATTGAGAGGCAAAGTGATGAATCGGAGAAAGATTTGAAAGAATAGGATATGTCCAGCTCTCATGATCACAGAGAGGAAGGAAGAAGTTTTACAGGGAGAGTTTTACAGAGTCAGGTTGAAGAGAACAAGCTAGACACAGGTGAAGAGAGAGCAAGCCAGAGGATGAGAAGGAGTCACAAGATCAGATTTCGAGAGTTAGTGTGAGGTTAGGCATAGCAATTTAGTCAGAGGCTGAGAGAGAAGGTAGATTGAAGCAGTCAGCTTGGAGAGGAGTTTGATCCAGAACAGCTGAGTTGAACCAGCCAGTCAGAGCTCAGAAAGAACAAGAAAGGGCGACTTGTTCAGCAGTAAGCCTAAGAGACTGAAAACATTCTAGGTCTAGATAAGATTGGGGGAGGGGACCTAGGCCTAGGTTAGGAGACTGAGAGAATAATCCTGGGAGACAACAATTACATCAGGTGAATAAAAGTTACTGTAACACAGAGCTATACAGCAACACCATATATCAAAAAGGAAACCAAAATACATCAAAGACTTGTATGTGCTAGGCAATTCATTGCTCTACCACTGAACTATACTCCCAGGCCTGTATACTTTCTTTTATATCTTTTTGTCTATGCATCTATAGTATACACACAGTGGGTGTGAGTGCCTGATGCATTATGCATCATTATGCAAAAATGAGGGTTGCTTGGGTTTATGGCCATGTTTACCTTGGGTATTTCATCTGGGGACTGGAACTACTAGCATCTCTGGAGTACTGGATCTTCATGGCTCAGGTTAGGACTTCATTCATGAACTGGCCTCAAACTCAGTATGTTCTAGCCATCACCTCCAATGCTGATATTACCACAGTCACAACCATTCTTAATTTGTCTGTTGGCTTGATGCTAGGGTTTATGATGGGCGAGGAATCAAAATTCCCTTCTCTCTAACTCTTTTTTTGTTCCTACTACCCCTTGCTCTCCCATCTCTCTGTATCTATCCCATCCCCCCCTCTTCTCTCTGAAGTTTTCCTTTTATTTATTTTTTTGTATTTTTTAAGATAGGATTTTTTTCTGCAGCCCACATTGGTTATGAATTCAATAGGTGGCAGAGGAAGATGACTTAGAACAGCTAATCCTCTTGTATTCATTTCTCTGATTGCTTGAATTACGGGTAGTACCATGTAGTAGTAGGAACTAAATCAAGAGCATTGTGCATATTAGGCAAGCACTGTACCAACTAAACTGGATAGCCAGCCTATTTTAAAATTTTGAACATTGTGTGTGTGTGGTGTAGGTGGCAATACATGTGTGTGGAGGTCAGACAATGACTCTCAGGAGTAAGCTCTCTCCTTTGGGCATAAATTTTTTGCAGCCTACTTTAATAAGGGTTCAGCCTCTCCTCTAGCTCACCACCCAGCAGAGGTAGTGGAAGAGTAAAGTTATTAGAATATGGGGGAAGTGGACCTGTTCAGCAATAGCTCTTTGGTGGTGAGCTCCACCTTCTTGGGCAGTAGTTCAGTCCTATAGCAAACACCAAATATGGTGCAGCAGCTACAGTCCAGTCTTTTCAGCAAGCAGACACCAGGCATCTTTAGTTCAATCTTGAAGAACCCCCCACCCCCACCCCTAGGTTTGCCAACCAGCCCAAGGCAAGGCTGTGGAGGCAGCAAGCTGCTTCAGAGACCTCAAGAGTAGTTCTTGGGTGAGCTCTCGATGGCAGTGTTACCACAAGTTGAGCTCAACAATGCTATGGGAGGGGAACCAATACATGTGTGTCTTTAGCGAATAGCGAGGCAGAGCAAACCAAACCAAAGCTCAGTGCCTGTCTCCCACTGTCTGTGGGGTCATATTTATACCCCTTCAGCACAGGTCCTTCCACGTGTTTGCTATAGCAAACATCCCTTCACCTATGTCTGCCTCAGGAAAACAGTCTTCCACGTGTTTGCTATCAAACATCCCTTCACCTATGTCTGCCTCAGGAAAACAGTCTTCCACGTGTTTGCTTTAGCGAGACATCCTTTTACCTGTGTGCTCCAGCAAAACATCATTTGACATAACTAATTTTCCAAAGAAACTAGTAGAAGTTTCCACTTTACTCTCCTGTCACTTTGTGAGAGACAATGACTGAAGGGCAGTTGTCAACCAGCCTTGACACGAAGTGCCTGGACCTGCTAAGCCATCTCATCAGCCCTGTAGTTTTGTTTTGGAGACAAATTCTAACTTCTAGCTAAGGTGACCCTAGAGTTCACTATGTAGCCCAGAGTGGCCTCCTCTCAAACTCTTAGCAGTCCTCCTGCCTCAGTCTCCCAAGTACTGGGATTACAGGCATGTACTACCATACCCACTCTCTTACTTTGTCTTCTTCATGATGTTTTCGTGGACACCATCTTATGCATGTCTTTGTCTCCTGACCACTCTGCCTTTTGTTATCTCTTTCAAATTCTGTTGTCATTTCTTTTGTTTCTTGACTTCTGTGTTTATGAGTGTCTCATCCTCTCCTTTGTCTTCACTGAGTGTACTGGGACCATGAGAAGTGAAAACGTTGGGACTATGGAGATAGTTCATTCAGTAAAGTTGCTATGCATGCATAAGGACCTGAGTTTGATTCCACCACCCAGGAGGGGAAAAAAAACCTGGTGTGGCGATATCTGTCTGTGTACTCCCAGTGCCAGAGTAGGCAGATACAGGAAGATCCCCGGAACTGAAAGGCTGAGCTAGTTTTGTTAACTGAGAGATTGTTTCTGAAAAACAAGATGGGGGACAGCTGAATAATATCTGAGCTTGACCTCTGACCTTCAAGTCTTCAAGTGCAATCATACTCCCTTCTACACACACACACACAAAGATAAAAAGACAGAGGAACTAAACATGGGTTTGGTGGCCTGCAATTCCAGTTGCTAAAGGTGGAGGTGGGATATTCGAGGCCATTCTCAGATACATAATGAGTCTGAAACTACCCTGAGCTGCAAAAGACCAATTCTCAAAACAAACAAAAAAATTAATTTAATTTTATTGTACTTTTTAAAAAGGTAAGCTTTTCTCTCTGCAGAGAAGCTAGGATGAGACTTGGAGCTAAATTTGGACGTTTCAGGCTTGGGTGTGGCTCTCCAGAAGACAATTAAGGAAAATCGAGGGAAAACTGGTTTGCTCAGTCATGGGATGGGAGCCTGGGTGGGAACTTGGCAGAGTGTGAGTTCCAACGTTCAGTCTGTGTCCTGGCCCAGAACACTCTGACTGAGGCCTTGAGGCTATTTTTGGAAGCTTTCAAAATATCCCAGAAGGTGGGTCTGCCCCACCCCCATTCAGCTTGGGATGCCAGAATATTCAATGAACAGAGTAACCGAGGTCTGTCCCAGTACTTTTTCCTAAACGCCCAGTGGCCACTAGAAAAACAATCCTTAAAGCTACCCCAGATTTAGGCACAATGGAGTAAAGGTAGAGGAGAGAAGAGAAGAGAGGGCAGGGAAGGAGAGAGGAGAGGAGAGGAAGGGAGGGGAGGGGAGGGGAGAGGAGAGGAGAAGAGAAGAGAGGGCAGGGAAGGAGAGAGGAGAGGAGAGGAGGGGAGGGCAGGGGAGGGGAGAGGAGAGGAGAGAGGAGAGGAGGAGCAGCTGCTAACCCAGACAGAGAGTTTGAAGTGGGTGAATATAGTGAGTGTCCCAATTACAAGAGCCCGAAGTATTTTGGCAAGAATTGTGGAGGTCAGATAGTCTTACTCCCTCAATATTTGTTTATTTATTTTTTCATTTTCATTTTTTTATTTTTATTTTTTTACTTTATTTACATTTCAAATGTTTTCCCCTTTCCAGATCTCCCCTTTGGACCCTCCCCATTTCCTCCCCCCTCCCCCTGCCACTATGGGGGTATTCCCCCTACTTTTTCATTTTCAATTACATTTGTTTTAGGTATGTATGTAGGAACAGGGAACATGTGCAGATCAGAGGGCAGCTAATGGGAATCACTCCTTGTCTTCCAACACGTGGGTCCAAGGAACTGAACCCAGGAAATCAGGCTCAGCAGCAGTTATTCCTTCCCACTGAGCAATCTCAGCAGACTCATTTATTTATGCGCGCACATCCCAGCACTTGGGAGGCAGAGGCAGGTGGACGTCTGAGACTTTGAGACCAGGCTGGTCTACAGAGCAGGTTCCAGGTCAGCCAGGACTGCTATAAAGAGAAACCCTGTCTTGAAAAAAATAAAACAAAACAAAAATTCTAACAAACACGCTCACATTTTGGTTTTTGAGGTAGGTTCTCAAGTAGTCCCTGACTGACTTTGAATGTGCTACGGCATCCAAAGATGACCTTGATTCACCTGCCCTTCTGCCTCAGGCTCCCAAATTCTAGGATTACCAGCATGCACTACAGTACTCAGAAGCCTGGAGGTAGAACTATTTTTATCTTTCTTTCAAGAAGGACAATAAACTCAATGAGGTAACTAATGTCTGTAATTCCATCATACTTAGGAGGGTGAGTCAAGAAGACTGTGAATTCCAGGCTAGCCTGGACTACAGAGTGAAACTAGACTTCGTACTTGGATGTTAAGCTCATGCTCTTGGCAGTGAATTTGATTGGTGAGGGAACAGATCAACTCTTTCAATTCTGTCGTAGTTTGCTTATCTCTGGTATCGAGAACTAGATTATTAAAACACCTTGGTTTTTGTTTTGTTGTTTTGGTTTTTTTCTGCCTTGGGTCTCTAGTTTCCATCTTGATCAGAAAGCTCTATCAAAATGAATGTGAGAATGGGGCCGTGAGAGGCAACTGTTAGTCTTAATGTGTCCCTAGCTCTCTTGCATCTATTGTATAAAGCCATCCTAAATCTAGGCAGACACACAAATCTGCTTGTGATTTAGTCCCCACGTACCCTTTCTAATAGTGCTTATTTGCTTTTCTCCTTGGAACCTTGAAAGCTCTGATGTATTTTTGACATCCCCTACCCCCTTTTCCCTCTTCCAGCTTCCTCTTTCTCAGGAAAGAGGCAGGGAGAAGGACTATTGCCACAGTTTGAGGACTGCCTGGTCTACATTGCAACTTTCAGCTCAGTAGAGCTACATAGCAAGACTCTGTCTACAAAAACAGTTAGCAATTAAAGAAAAAAAGGAAAATGCTCTGGGGTAGAGGTTATAGCTCAGTTAATAGACTGTTTGAGTAGCATACACAAACTCCGAGTTTATTCTCCATCACTACAAAAATTGGGTGTGTTTGTAACCTCAGCACTTTGGAGGTGAAGGTGGGAAGAGGAAAAAGGGTGGAAGATCATCCTTGGCTATACAGCGAGTTCAAAGCCATTTTGGGACACATGAGACCTGTCTGAAAAGGGAAAAGTTTTCAAGCTATCCAGGTGCTCCTATCCAAGGATAAGTAGCTTCACTTCTCTGACCTAATCCTTACCACCCCTCTTTAGTGATCTAGCTATAAAAGATGGTCTTTTTCTTGTATAACACATAAACTCCTATATGTTGAACAAGATTTGCCCTTGTTCAATCCTTTATCTGAATGCTCCTTCTCCAGTTCTTTCATGTGCTACTTAATTGTTGCCTTCTCAATAAGGTAGTTTTTGCTTTCCCTTACCTGAGCTTGTGACCACTGCTACATCATTTAACTCAATCCTTGCTTTAACATTAGTTTTGATCACCAGCTAACATATCACATAGTAATATTTTATTTGGTGTCTGTCTCCTCTGTGAGAATATAAGATCCATAAGACTAGTTATTTTTCATAATGGCTATTGCCCTAGTGCATGTTTGAGCACCTGCTACATCATGAGTTTTTGTAGATTTATTTTTCTTAGTTTTAATTATTTCTTTGTATTTGTGTGAGTATGTGAATGCAGGTGTTTTCAGAGGACAGAGGCATCTGATCTTCCTGGATATGGGATTACAGGCCGTTATAAGCTGTCTGACATGGATGCTAGGAATTGAACTCAGGTATTCTGCAAGCACAATATGAACCCCGGAACACTAACATCTTGCCAACTTCTATCATGGCAAGATAGTTTTCTTTCTTCTATTCAGTTTTTTTAATAAACTGTTCCCGAGCCTAATATAGTAACATTATTTACTTATTTTTTTGAGACAGTTTCCTTTTTTAAAGATTTATTTATTCATTCATTCATTCATTTCACAGGGAAGAAATTAAAGTTTATTTTCAAATGATCTGGGCTTTCTTTTTTCCAATAATTTATGTTTTTATTCACTTTAAATCCCAATTGTAGCCCCCCCCCAGTCCTATCCTTACAAATCCCTCCCGGAATACCCCTCCTCTTCTTCTCAGATAAAGGAAAGTCCCCCCTTGGGTACTACCCCACCCTGGGACATCTAGTCCCAGCAGGACTAAGCACATCCTCTCTCATTGAGGCCTAACCAGGCAGTCCAGGTAGAAGAAGGGAATCCAACAGCAGACAGCAGAGCCAGAGACAGTCCATGCTTCAAGTGTTAGGGGACATACATGAAGACCAAGTTGCACATCTACTACAAATGTTCAGGGGGTCTAGGTATAGCCCCTGAATGTTCTTTGGTTGGTGATGCAGTCTCTGTGATCCCCAATAGGCCTAGGTCAGTTGACTCTGTTGATCTTCTTGTGGTAACCTTGACCCCTCTGGCTCCCTCAAGCCTATCTCCCACTTTTCCACAAGACTCCTGAGCTCTGCTTGATGTTTGGCTGTGGGTCTCTGCATCTGTTTTCATCAGCTGCTGGATGAAGCCTCTCAGAGGACAGTTATGCTAGGCTCCTGTCTACAAACTTACATAGTATCATTAATAGTGTCTGGGGTTGGCTCCTTCCTGGGCCAGTCATTGGCTGGCTATTCCTGCAATCTCTGCTCCATCTTAATCCCTGTGAATCCTTTTTAAAAAGATTCATTTATTTATTTTATGTATATGACTGCACTCTCTGCATGTACACCTGCATACCAGAAGAGGGCATTGAATTCCACTATAGATGGTTGTGAACCACCATGTGGGTACTGGGAATTGAGTTCAGGACCTCTGGAAGAGCAGACAACACTCTTATTGTTTGTTTGTTTGTTTTAAATTTTATTTTATATATGTGAGTACACCATTGCTGTCTTCAGACTCACCAGAAGAGGGCATCAGATAGCATTACAGATGGTTGTGAGCAAAGATATGGTTCCTGGGAATTGAACTCAGGATCTCTGGGTAGAACAGTCAGTGCTCTTAACCACTGAGCCATCTCTCCAGCCCTGCACAGCCAGCTCTCTGAACCACTGAACCACCTCTCCAGCCCAATCCCTGTGAATCTTGTAGGCAGGACAAATTTTGGGTTGAAGGTTTTGTGGATAGGTTGATGCCCCCCTCTCTCCACTGGAAGTTCTACAGAGATGGCCACTTCAGTCTCTATATCACACACTGATAGTAATCTCAGTTAAGGACACCCCCACACACTCCCTGTAATTTCCCGTTCCAGGCCTCCAGCTAGTTCCAGAGATAGCCCCTACCAATTTCCGTTCTCACTCCCAGTCCTCTCCCACCCCCACACAAATGTTCGCTGTCAACATTCCCCTCTTTCCCTTCTTTCCCGCACAGTTCACTTTCTTCATCCACCTCAGATAGCTATTTTGTTCCCCCTTCTGAGTGAGATTCATGCATCCTTTCTGGGATCCTTCTTATTACCCGGTTTCTTTGGGTCTGTGGAGTGTAGCATGGTTATCCTGCACCTTATGGATAATATCCACTTGTAAGTAAGTACATACTATATATGTCTTTCTGAGTCTGGGTTACCTCACTCAGGATGATATTCTCAAGTTTCATCTATTTTCTTGCAAATTTCATGATTTTCTTATTTTAAATAGCTGAATAGTATTCCACTGTGTAAATGAACCACATTTTCTGTATTCATTTCTCTGTTGAGTGACATCTGGGTTGTTTCCAGCTTCTGGCTATTATAAATATGGCTGCTATGAACATAGTGGAACATGTGTCTTTATTACATGTTGGAGCATCTTCTGGGTATATGCCCAGGAGTGGTATAGCTGGGTCCTCAGGTAGTAATATGTTCATTTTTCTGAGGGTCCACCAAACTGATTTCCAGAGTGGTTGTACCAGCTTGCAATCCCACCAGCAATGGAGGAGTGTTCCTCTTTCTCCACATCCTCACCAGCATCTGCTGTCACCTGAGTTTTTGATCTTAGCCATTCTGACTGGTGTGAGGTGGAATCTCAGGGTTGTTTTGACTTGCATTCCGCTGATAACTAAGGATGTTGAACATTTCTTTAGGTGCTTCTCAGCCATTAGAGTTTTCTCAGTTGAGAATTCTGTTTAGCTCTGTTCCCTATTTTTTGATTAGGTTATTTTGTTCTCTGGAGTCTAATTTCTTGAGTTCTTTGTATATATTGGATATTAGCCCTCTATCGGACATAGGATTGATAAAGATCTTTTCCCATTCTGCTGGTTGACGGTTTATCCTATTGACTGTGTCCTTTGCCTTACAGAAGCTTTGCAATTTCATGAGGTCCCATTTGTCAATTCTTGATATTAGAGCATAAGCCATTGGCGTTCTGTTCAGGAACTTTTCCCCTGTGCCCATGTATTCAAGACTTTCCCCCACTTTCTCTTCTATTAGATTTAGTGTATCTGGTTTTATGTAGAGGTCCTTGGTCCACTTGGACTTGAGTTTTGTACAGGGATATAGAGATGGATCAATTTGCATTCTTCTACATGTTTACCACCAGTTGAACCAGGACCATTTGTTGAAAATGCTGTCTTTTTTCCATTGCATGGCTTTAGCTCCTTTGTCAAAGATCAAGTGACCATAAGTGTGTGGGTTCATTTCTGGATCTTCAATTCTATTCCATTAATCTACCTTCCTGTCACTGTACCAATATCGTGCAGTTTTTATCACTACTGCTCTGTAGTACAGCTTGAGGTCAGGGATGCTGATTACCCCAGAAGTTCTTTTATTGTTAAGAACAGTTTTTGCTATCCTGGGTTTTTGTTATTACAAATGAATTTGAGAATTGCTCTTTCTAAGTCTATGAAGAATTGAGTTGGAATTTTCATGGGGATTGCATTGAATCTGTAGATTGCTCTTGGCAGGATGGCCATTTTTATTATATTAATCCTGCCAATCCATGAGCTTGGGAGGTCTTTCCATCTTCTGAGGTCTTCTTTGATTTCTTTCTTCAGAGACTTGAAGTTCTTGTCATACAGATCTTTCATTTGTTTGGTTAGAGTCACACCAAGATATTTTATATTGTTTGTAACAATTGTGAAGGGTGTCATTTCCTTAATTTCTTTGTCAACCTGTTTATTCTTCGAGTATAGGGAGGTTACTGATTTGTTTGAGTTAATTTTATATCTGACCACTTTGCTGAAGTTGTTTATCAGCTGTAGCAGTTCTCTGGTGGAGTTTTTCAGGTCACTTAAGTATACCATCATATCATCTGCAAATATTAATATTTTGATTTCTTCCTTTCCAATTTGTATCCTTTTGACCTCCTTTTGTTGTCTAATTGCTCTAGCTAGAACTTCAAGTACTATATTGAATAGATAGGGAGAGAGTGGGCAGCCTTATCTAGTCCTTGATTTTAGTGGGATTGCTTCAAGTTTCTCTCCATTTAGTTTGATGTTGGCCTCTGGTTTACTGTATCTTGCTTTTGCTATGTTTAGGTATGGGCCTTGAATTCCTGATCTTTCCAAGACTTTTATCATGAAGGGATGTTGAATTTTGTCAAATGCTTTTTCAGCATCTAATGAAATGACCATGTGGGGTTTTTTCTTTGAGTTTGTTTATGTAGTGGATTACATTGATGGATTTCCAGGTATTGAACCATCCATGCATCCCTGGGATGAAGCTTACTTGATCATGGTGAATGATCGTTGTGATGTGTTCTTGGATTCGGTTTGCAAGAATTTTATTGAGTATTTTTGAATCGATATTCATAAGGGAAATTGGTCTGAAGTTTTCTTTTATTGTTGGGTCTTTGTGAGGTTTTGGTATCAGTGTAACTGTGGCATCATAGAATAATTGGCCTCATAGTGTTCCTTCTGTTTCTATTTTGTGGAATAGATTGAAGAGTATTGGTATTAGGTCTTCTTTGGAGGTCTGATAGAATTCTGCACTAAACCCATCTGGTCCTGGGCTTTTTTTGGTTGGGAGACTTTTAATGACTGCTTCTATTTCTTTAGTGGTTATTGGACTGTTTAGGTGGTTTATCTGATCCTGACTTAACTTTGGAATTTGGTATCTGTCTAGAAACTTGTCCATTTCACCCAGATTTTTCCAATTTTGTTGAGCATAGGCTTTTGTAGTAGGATCTGATGATTTTTGAATTTCCTCAGAATCTGTTGTTATAACTCCCTTTTCATTTCTGATTTTGTTAATTTGGATACTGTCTCTGTTCCCTCTGGTTAGTCTGGCTAATGGTTTATCTTCTTGATTTTCTCGAAGAACCAGCTCCTGGTTTGGTTGATTCTTTGTATAGAACTTTTTTGTTTCTACTTGGTTGATTTCAGCCCTGAGTTTAATTATTTCCTGACTTCTACTCCTCTTGGGTTTATTAGCTTCTATTTGTTCTAGAGCTTTCAGTTGTGCTGTTAAGCTGTGAGTGTATGCTCTCTCCAGTTTCTTTTTGGAGGCACTCAGAGCTATGAGTTTTCCTCTTAACACTGCTTTCATTGTGTCCCATAAGTTTGTGTATGTTGTACTTTCATTTTCATTAAATTCTAGGAAGTCTTTAATTTCTTTATTTCTTCCTTGACCAAGTTATCATTTAGTAGAGCGTTGTTCAGCTTACATGTGTATGTGGACTTTCTCTTGTTGTTGTTGTTGCCATTGAAGACCAGCCTTAATCAGTAGTTATCTGATAGGAGGCATGGGATTATTTCAATCTTCTTATATTTGTTGAGGTTTGTTTTGTGACATGTTATATGGTCAGTTTTGGAGAAGATACCATGAGGTGCTGAGAAGAAGGTATATTTTTTTGATTTAGGATGAAATGTTCTATAGATATCTGTTTCATCCATTTGGTTCATTAACATCTGTTAGTTTCACTGCGTCTCTCTTTAGTTTGTGTTTCTTAAGATCTGTCACACTGACGAGAGTGAGATGTTGAAGTCTTCTACTATTATTATTTGAGGTGCAATCTGTGCTTTGAGCTTTAGTAAAGTTTCTTTTATGAATGTGGATGTCCTTGCATTTGGAGGATAGATGTTCAGAACTGAGAGTCCTTCTTGGTAGATTTTTCCTTTGATGAGTATGAAGTATCCTTCCTTATCTTTTTTGATGACTTTTGGTTGAAAGTTGATTTTATCCGATGTTAGAATAGCTACTCCAGCCTGTTTCTTGGAACCATTTGCCTGGAAATTGTTTTCCAGCCCTTTACTCTGAGGTAGTATTTGTCTTTAACATGGAGGTGCGTCTCCTGGATGCAGCAAAATGCTGGGTCCTGTTTATGTATCCTGTCTATTAGTCTATGTCTTTTTATCAGGAAATTGAGTCCATTGAAGTAAATAGATATTAAGGAATAGTGATTGTTGCTTCCTGTTATTTTCTATGTTATTTTTATGTTTGTGTGGCTGTTTTCTTTTGGGTTTGTTGAAACATTACTTTCTTGCTTTTTCTAGGGTGTAGTTTCCCTCCTTGTGTTGGCGTTTTCCATCTATTATTCTTTGTAGGGCTGGGTTTGTGGAAACATACTGTGCAAATTTGGATCTGTCATAAAGTATTTTGGTTTCCCCATCTATGATTATTGAGAGTTTTGCTGGGTATAGCAGCCTGGGCTGGCATTTGTGTTCTCTTAGAGTCTGTATGAGATTTGCCCAGGATCTTCTAGCTTTCATAGTCTCTGGTGAGAAGTCTGGTGTAATTCTGATAGGTCTGCCTTTATATGTTACTTGATCTTTTTCCCTTACTGCTTTTAATATTCTTTCCTTGTTTTGTGCATTTGGTGTTTTGACTATTATGTGATGGGAGGAATTTCTTTTCTGGTACAATCTATTTGGAGTTCTATAGGCTTCTTGAATGTTTATGTTCATCTCTTTCTTTAAGTTAGGGAAGTTTTCTTCTATAATTTTGCTGAAGATATTTACTGGCCCTTTATGTTGGGAATCTTCACTCTCTTCTATACCTATTATCCTTAGGTTTGGTCTTCTCATTGTATCCTGGATTTCCTGGATGTTTGGGATTAGGAGCTTTTTGCATTTTGTATTTCTTTGCATTTGTCAATATTTTCTATGATATCTTCCACACCTGAGATTCTCTTTTCTATCTCTTGTATTCTGTTGGTGATGCTTGCATCTATGACTCCTGATCTCTTTCCTAGGTTTTCTAACTCCAGAGTTGTCTCCCTTTGTGATTTCTTTATTGTTTCTATTTCCATTTTTAGATCCTGGATGGTTTTTTTTTCATTTCCTTCACCTGTGTGATTGTGTTTTCCTGTAATTCTGCCTGTTTGATTGTGTTTTCCTGTAAATCTTTAAGGGATTTTTGTGTTTTCTCTTTAAGGGCTTCTAGCTGTTTTCCTGTGTTCTCTTGTATTTCTTTAAGGGATTTATTTCCTTCTTAAAATCTTCTATCATCATCATGAGATGTGATTTTAAATCTGAATGTTGCTTTTCTGGTGTGTGGGGTATCCAGGGTTCGCTGTGGTGGGAGAGCTGGGTTCTGATGATGCCAAGTTGCCTTGGTTTCTGTTCCTTATGTTCTTGCCCTTACCTTTCGCCATCTGGTTATCTCTGGTGTTTGCTGGTCTTGCTCTCTCTGACTGTGGCTTGTCTTTCCTGCAAGCCTCTGTGTTAGTACTCCTTGGAGACCAGCTCTTTCTGTGAGGAATTTAGGTTTGGAAAGCTGTGGTACAGGGTCAGCTCTGGGGTGCAGACAGAAACCAGAAGGATTCTGTCCCCGGTTGTATCTTGGTTCCTGCGTCCTGATGGCTCTGCAAGGGTCCCTCTTGATCCAGGAATTTGAACAGAAGTGGTGGTCTTGCCTTTGCTTGAAGGTGTGTTGGCACTCCTGGGAGACCAGCTCTCTCTTGGCACTGTTTGAGTATGGAGCCCTGTGTCACAGGATCAGCTCCCTGGAGGCAGAAGGAAACCCGAAGACCAGGCCTCAGTCCTTGTGTCCTGAAGGTTCCGGGTGGGTCCCACTGAGCAGAGTTGCTGGTCTTACCCAGTTCACAGGCTGTCCACACTCCTGGGAGGCTAGCTTTCTCCTGGTGCTATTTGGCTATGGAGCCCTGTGTCCCAGGCTGAGGTCCCCAGCCCTACCCTATTTTCTTTATCCAGTTTTTTTTTTTTTTTTTTTTTGTTGGACATCTGGGTTGTTTTCAGTTTCTGGCTATTACAAATAAAGATTTTATGAAGACAGGATTTCTTTATGTAGCCTTGTCTGTCCTGGAACTCACTCTGTAGAAAAGGCTGGCCTTAATTAAACTAATAGAGCTCTGCCTGCCTCTGTCTCCCAAGTTCTAGGATTAAAGGTGTGTGCCACCACTGCCAGGCAAAGATTTGTTTGTTTGTTTCTACTCTCTCTCTCTCTCTCTCTCTCTCTCTCTCTCTCTTTTTCAGTGTGTGTGTGTGTGTGTGTATGTATGTATGTGTGTGTGTGTATACATGTGAATGCAGATGTTCACAAAGGCCAGAGGTGTGTGATCCCCTGGTACTAGAGTAACTGTTGTGAGTTACCTGATCTGGGCATCAAATTTGGGTCCTTTAGATAAGCAGCCTTGTAACAAACTCCCATTAGCTCTGTGCTTAGCCAAGTGGAGAAAGGATGATAAGTTCAAGGCCAGACTTAGAGTTCTGTACTTCATAGGTAGTTGGAAGTCAGTCAGGGCTGCATACAATCCTATCACTCACACACAAAAATCTAATCCATAGAAAAAAATCAAAATATTGATTGACTGAAATTCAATAGATAATAATTCAATAGATTACAACCAATCCCTTTATGGGGTTCAGATTCTAGATTTTAGTGTTTGGCAAAATACTTTTTTATAGTTGATGCATTCTCACACTTCCAGCTCCTGTAACTTGCTATTTATTCCCTCTGGCTAGCATTAATTTCTCCCATCTATGCTATGTGTGGACAATTTCACACCTCACACTTCAAGTATAGTTTAAATGCCCCCCATTCTTGTAGAAGCAGGGGGAGGGGGATGGGATAGGGGGTTTCCCAAGCATATATCCTGATGTCCTTCTGTCTGTGTACCTCTAACCTACATCCAATACAGGGTAGACATACATCTTGATGTATTTCCTGCCTATGTACCTCCAACCTGCATGTGATCAAGCACATCTGGTGCAGTTGGGTCAGTGAAAAGATGTGTCTTGTTATCTTTCAGCATCTCAGGAAGTATCTGTCCTTGGGCAAGGGGCTTGCAGGTTAGAGACATCCTTGTTTAATGTATCTCTTAGGCACAGCAACTAAAACTTAAAACATAACTTTGGCTCTCACAGACTTTAATTTATTAATTTTTAAATTTTATTTATGTTTTAAGTCTTTTGGTGTTTGGACTACATGTATGTGCTGACAGAGGCTAGAAGAAGGCGATGGCTCCCTTGGAGTTATAGGTGTTTGTTAGGTACCATATGGGTGCTGGAAATAGAAACTCAATCCTCTGGGAAAGCAACTAGTAATTTTAACCATGGAAACTGACTTCATCAAAAAATAATGGGAGGGTTCAACATCTATAAATCAAAGGGAAAATGTAATTCACATAAATAGTCAAGGATAGAAAGCACATGATCTTCTTGATACAAGAAAGTCCTTTGACAAAATCCAATATTCTTTGAAGATTATAGCCCTAGAGAGACTAGGGAATGAATGAAACATCTCTCAACATAATAATTGCTATACCCAGAGATTAATGCATCTCTCAACCTTCATCAAAGATGCTTCTCTTTGGTATAGATGATGATTAACCCAAAGACTCACAACTAGCCAAAGTGCAGAAAATCAGAGCCTTAAGAATGCTTATCCTTTAACAGAACATCTATATTGCACACTTTACTCCAAAGGCTCAGGAATCACTGTGGAAGGGGATGGAATGCCAGAGGCTTGTGCCCTCTGCATACAACTGCACACCTGCATATTTGAACTCTGAGTAGTTTTGACAGTGTGCACAAACCCCATGCAAGCTCAAGCTCCCTTCTCCAGGGAGGTGAATACTGTTAACCAAGAACTATTGGCAAGTGAAAACTGCTGTGAGAGGGACAGTTTTCTTTAAGAGTTTTACCACGGGCAGATTGAGCACACTCCAGTGGAAGGCTATACTTCCACGACTACATGACCAGCACAAATTGTTCTTGACAGGTTAATAAATAAACGACATAAAATTGGGTGGATAGAGGAGGGTGAATCAGGGAGATGTTGGAGGGAGGGGTGAATGTTGTCAAAACTCATTGTACGAAATACTCAAAAAACTTAAAAAGAAAAACAATCCATTCAGAAAGAGGGCTGTGGGAATGAATAGAAAATTCTTAAAAGAAGAAATACTGATGACTTATACTCCTTTAAAAAGTGCTCAGCATCTTTAGCCATCAGAGAAATGTAAATTTAAACTTCTTTGACCACCTTCTAATCCCCTGGCTCTGTCTTTTGGGTGTGTCTGTTGTAACTGTGAACTTGTAGCACTCATGGCTACTTGCATACAATTTGCACAGAATCAAGCCAATTAAAATCACAGAATGACAAGGAAAATTAAGCTTAAAACTACTTTAAGTTTCTGTCTCACCCCAGTCAGAATGGCTATCATCAGGAATACAAAGGACAACAAATGTTGGGATGGATGTGAAGAAAGAGGAACCCTTATCACTACACTGCTGTGGGAATATAAGATAGTGCAGACACTTTGGAAATCAATCTGAAGATTTTTCCTGGACATATTCACAAAGGATTTTATATCTTACTATAAAGATATTTGCACAACTATATTCATTGCCATTCTATCAATAATAACCAGAAAGCAGAATCAATATATATATATATATATATATTCATTAATTAATGAATGGATAATAATTACATGGTGCATATGTAAAGTGGAATGCCAATCATTTATAAAAAATGAAATACATAATTTGCAGGAAAATTGATAGAACTTGAAAAATTATACTGAGTGTCACCCAGGATCCTCAAAACAAATTCACATGGTTTTTTCTTATGTAGGCCTCAAGCTTCAAATCTTTTGGGTTTGTGTTTAACATGGAGTGTATGTAGAAGCTAGGAAATCAGGAACATGCCATGATGGGGAGATGAATTTAGGAAACAGGGGTAGTAGAATAGAGGAGAAATGAAAGTAGAGAAGGGGAATACTAGGGACATAAGAGCCCAAGAAGATAATAGAGTTAAGAGGACAGATACATTAGGAGTCAAGGGAAGAGTTAATCAAGAAGATATATCCATGAAAAAGCCACATGGGAACCTATGATCTTGCAACCCAAATAGAATATATGTGATATTAAGAAAAATGGTGTGGGGGTGCTGAAAGCTAATTGTTAGGTAGGGAAAAGTGTAAATGGCAGTATCCTGGTTTGTTAGTTGAAAATCTTAATGTCAGGCATGGGCTATGTTGCAAGATATTTGACCACACTGTGAACCCTTGTGTTATTTGCTGAAAAAAGCTGTTTCTAGTTGTGGTGTGGCTCAGCCTTAGAACACACCTTTAATCCCTCTAGCTTCAATAGGACACATACTTAGTATATACCTTTAATCCCAAACAACGTAGGTAAAGTTAGTTAGTAGAAGAAAGCACCCATGTTTTAAAGTGATGTCTAATTGAATGCCAGATAAAGTGACAAGTCAGAGAAAGATTTGACAGAATAGTATATGCCCAACACTCACAAGAACAGAGAGGAAAGGGAAGCTACTTAAGAGAGCAGTGCAGAGGGAGGGGGGAGGCAGTTTTACTGGGACAGTGTACAAAGACAGGTTGAAAAGAGAGAACAAGCTAGACAAGTGAAGACAGAACGAGCCAGAGAATGAGAAGGAGCCAGAGCAATAGAACATACTGCTACAGTTAGTTTGAGGCCAAACAGAGCCATTCAGGACAGGTAGAGAGAGAGAGAGAGAGAGAGAGAGAGAGAGAGAGAGAGAGAGGATTGAACAGATTGAATCAGTCTTGGAGAGGAGCTTGAGCCAGACCAACTGACTTGAAGCAACTAGCCAGAGATCAGAAAGAGCTAGAAAGGGTGAGCTTATTCATCAGTAAGTCTCAGATGCTGAAAACATTCTAGGCCTAGATTAGATTTTATGGAGGCTAGAAGCTTCCAAGACTAGGCCTATGTTAGCAAACAGAGACAGTATGTCTCACAGAGGAAAATTATACCAGGGAAAATTAAAAAACTATATTTATAGGGATACCACCCTATGAGTTATTGGTCAGTGAGCCCCTAGAAGCTCCTAACATATAACAGGCTCTTGTCATTGCTCTTGGTTCTCCACTATAACTAAGTGGTAAAGCATTACTGCTGAAGACACCACATACTTTAGGTACAAGAAAGAGAGAAATCAAATGAGAAGTGAGATGGAATATTCTTCATTTAAAAACAAAAAAATAATTTAAAAATTATGTGCCTGTATGTGTCTGTGTGTGGATATGTGCACCTGAATGCAGGTGGCAGAAGGGTAGACGGGTAAGGAGCACCTGGAGATGGAGTTAAAGACCCACAACATGGAGTTATGGACTCACAACTGTGAGTCACTGATATGGGTTCTGGGAATTGAATTCAGGCTCTCTGCAAGAGCATCGTCTTAGTCAATGTTCAGTTGCTGTGAAGAGACACCATGACCATTGCAACTCTTGTAAAAGAAAACATTCAACTGAGGCTTGCTTATAGGTTCAGAGGTTTAATCTCCATTGTCATCATGGTGGGAAGCATGGTGGCATGTGGACTGACCTGGTGCTGGAGAAGGAGCTGAGAGTACTACATCTGAATCTGTACGCAGCAGGAAAAGAGAGACACTGGGCCTAGCTCGAGCATTTGAAACCACAAAGCCCACCTCCAATGACACACTTCCAACAAGGCTGTACCTCCAAATAGTGCCACTCTCTGGTGACCAAGCATTTAAAATCCTAAGGGAGACCTATCTATCTATCTATCTATCTATCTATCTATCTATCTATCTATCTATTCAAACACACACACACACAAACACACACACACACACACACACACACACACACTGGTTTTCAAGAGAGGATTCCTCTGTGTAGCCCTGGCTATTCTGGAGCTCTCTTTGTAGACTAGGCTGGCCTTGAGTTCAGAGGATCTCATCTCTGTCTCTCTCTGTCTCTCTCTCTCTATCTCTGTCTCTTTCTCTTTGTTTTTTAAAGGGGAAGAAAAGGTTTATTTAGTTACAATCCCAAGTTACAGTCTATCATTGAATGGAAATCCAGAGAGGAACAGTCTAGTTAGGTGATATCATGTCCTCATTCAAGAGTGAAAAAAGAACAAAGATTTCCTTTCCTGCTCACTCCCAGCTTTCTTTACTATTACATATTCTAAGGCCCAGCACATGATACGGTGCCACCCAGATCCAGGGCCTTATTCTCCATCCCAAGTAAGGCAATTAAGGCAATCCCCACATAGATCCACTTGATCTTGACAATCCTTCATTCAGGCTTTTTTTCCCATATGATTATAGGTTGTGGCAAGTTGACATTTAAAATTATTCTTCATAACTCACCCCTTGTTAACTTGACACACAAACATATCACCTGAACCCATAACTGTTTTACTCCCTGTTCCCAGAGTCTCATGTCAATACCATAACAAAGTCTCACTCTAATGAGCTCCTTCTGTCTTAAGAACTCCCACTACTTCAAGAGTCCAAAATATTAAAAAACCCAAAGTCTCTAAACTATGGGTTCATATTGAAAAAGATGTCACTGAAAAATTCTTTGTTTTTTATTTATTTAAACCACCACAAGCATTATGCAGTCTTACCAGCGGAGCCATCTATTCAGCTCAGAAGCTTCCTCTTTACTGTTGAGCATTCATAGTGTCCAAAAGTGCTATTGTGGCAGCTAGGAGAGAAAAGTCATCAACACTATTAACAAATTATGGTTAAACAACCCTTCATGTTATAATACAGGCCTCATATGTTGATTGGTGCAATTGAGGCATAACTTTTGGGGCTAACCAAAGACTTTCTGGCTGGATTTAAGGCCTATTCCGTGGGAGAGAATACATGTATAGTACTATAAACCTTGTCAAAAGCCCATGGCTTATGAAGTCACAGATCTTAGGAAGGAACCTGCTACTTTTTGTTAAATGTTTTTGCTAAATGGGCATTTAGTCAAACTGCCTTCTAAGTGTCAATGTATTCACAGTACTGCACTTGATTTGAGCCAGAGAAGCTTCTTTCTGTAGTGGCAGCTCATGCATAGAGTCATAGCTGTCAAAGTGTTTAAAGTAAGTGACTTGGGAATTCAGTCCTAAATGGAGCTTATCCCCCGCAAAGCCTAGGGAACATTGTGAAAATCGGAAGCTGAAACATTTTACAAGATCGAGGAATGCTGTGAAATGCTCTCTTATGGAAATGATAACCATGTACTCCTGACCTTATAGCATCTGAGTTACATTAAAAAAAATATATAAAAAAAGACATGGAAGCAGGAAAAAAAAGGTTTCTGTATGTAGATGTAGGACAGATATAGGAGCAGGTAATGGGTAGTGAATATGATTATAATATATTATACACATGTATGAAAATGTCAAAAATTATGATGAAAATGTGGTGTATATATATAATGGAGATATATTCAAACATAAGAATAAAATTATAAGATTATTAGAAAAATGGATAGAACTGGAAAATATATTAAGTGAGGCAACTCAGGCTTACAAAGACAATTACCCGTTGCATCTCATATGTAAACCAGGATTCTAATATATGTATTTGTGTGTGTGTGTGTGTGTGTGTGTGTGTGTGTGTGGTCTTAGGTTATATATATAAAATCTAAACTGTATAAAGATATGCATATGCATTTAGGTGTGAATGAGTGTATGTAGATCCTAGAAAACTAGAAAGAGGCTCATGAGAGGAAGGAAAAGGCCTTAAGTAGGGGGAGACAGTAGAACACCCATGACATGAAAGTGGAAGATAGAATACTGAGGCTGGCTGTAAGGTTCACGAGGCCTCTTAAAATTGCTCTTGATTGCCCACCAGAATTAGACTGTAAGATCCTTTGTTCAAAGTACAAGGAGAAATCAAGCTAGAACTGGCTTGGAAGCTTTCTTCCTGCTGGGTAGCTTTCATAGTGCCGTAGGAGGCTATGTAGGCCACGGAAGGAGAAAAATCACCAATTATCATATCTAGTGGCATACCCTTCATGCTAAAATAGCAACCTGCTAGGGAAAGATGTATCTACTCCTGAAATAAACAGTGCAACAATGGAATAACCAACTACTTTCTGACTGGATTTGAGGACCTGCTCAACAGGAGGGAATACCATGCCTGGTACTATAAACCTGGTCAAAATGCCAAGGCCAGGAAGATTATAGGCCCTAGGGGTAATCTAGTACTATTGCTTTGCTAAATGGACATGTTCTCAAATTGCCTTTTAATATTCATGGTTATACTCAGAGAATAGTCATCCTTAGTCAGAGAAACTTTTTTTGCAGTAGGTGGTGGTTATTGCATAGACTCATAATTGGTCAAATTCATAAAACTATGGAATTTATGAATGCTCAGCCTTCCAAAAGAGGATTGTGATCAAAGAGTTTTATATATGTGTGTGTTTTTAAATATATATATATACACACACATGTATATGAAATTGTGAAAAAATGACAATTCATAAAAGAAAAAAAAAAGCGTGCCTATGGAGAGGGATGTTGATGATTGTCAAGAGAAGGAGAGGCATTTGCTTTAGTGATATTGACCTTGTAAGGTGTCTGTACTCCTACATAGAACCCCTCACACACACTCCTGTAAGCAATACTAATGAAATTCATTGGATTACCAAAACAAGCAAGCAAAAGATATGAAAAGCAAAGAGGGACTGGATGAGAAAAATGATGCCAGCAGGAGAAGGAGCAGAACAAGACTAAATTATTTAGAGTTTAATATGATCAAAATATGTTATATCATAATATAATGAATCCCATTATTATGTATAACTAATAAATTCTAACAAAAACTTTTTAAAAATTAGTGTTTTATCTGGGGTGCAGTAAGTGGGATCCAAAGCTAATTTTGAGGGGAGTATATATTTCAATGACTTCCTATAAACAATGCTATTTTTTTCTTTTCTTTTTTGACACGAATTCTTACATGTAACATAGCATAGGCTTTCCTCAAAGTTGCCATGTAGTAGAAACTGGCCTTAGACTCTTGATCCTATCACCTCTACTTCCCAAGTACTGGGATTACAGACATGTGTCAGTATGCCGAACCTTAAAACGACTGTTTTAACATGAAAATGTGGTCATCCTTACTAATAGTGAAAATAAAGACAAATGGATTTTTAGTTCAGCCTTATATATTCACAGGCATTAGAAAACCTCATACTATCCAGTCAGTAAGCGTGTGAAGATAAAAACACTTGCAACAGCCATGTTGACATATACCTATAATCCCAGTATTTAGAAGGCTAAGATTCAAGGATTACCCCAAACTCAATACCGACCTGTCAAATTCCAGGCCAGCCAGGGATACATAACTAAGCATTGTCACAAACAAATGATACTGAAGAAATAGGTGAGTGATAATACTTGACTGACCACCATGTATAGTAAAAATTTTAGGTGGGCATGGGATCCATCACTCAGGACATCAAAGCAGAAGATAATTGAAAGTTTTAGGGTAGCCTAGGCTAAAAAGATCCTATCTCAAGCACATCCCCCTAAAAGAGACAATTATGAAACACTCAGGTATGT
>JADRCH010007604.1:4502374-4613283 GCA_019843965.1 Rhynchomys soricoides | reverse complement strand
TGTGCATATGTGTATGCGTGAGTGTGTGTTATCCTGCAATGTATGTATTATACAAACACACACACACACACACCCATACACACACAATTTGTAGAAGAGAGACAACAGTGCATGTCTATATTAGGCAGATTTTCTTTAGGATCCAGCTTACTAAAAGGCATGCAGAGAAATCCAAATTGGAATCTATCCAGAGGAAAATAAGCAGGCTGAGTGGGGATGGAAATCATGCCAGGAATCTAAGGAGCTGAAGGCACAGAGGACACTTAGGGAATTTTTATTTTATGGAAATGTACTTTAATTTTAATTAAATTAATTTTAATTTAAATTAAAAAAAAAAAACTTAGTGGTAGTGGTGGTGCACATCTTTAATTCCAGAACTTGGGAAGCAGAGGCAGGCAGGTCTCTGAGTTTGAGGCCAGCCTGGTCTATAAAGTGAGTTCCAGGACAGGTCCTGCTACACAGAGATGCAGAGAAACTGTTTTAAAAAACAAAAACAAAAAACCTCAGTCCACCTGAGATTATGTAAAAATCTATAGAACCTATAGGCCCATTCCATCTAATTTTTGAGAATGAGATTTGACAAACATTGTGGGCTTGTATTGACTGCTTAAAGAAAGGTCAGGACAGAGGGTATAAGGAATGAGTTAGACCAAATGCCACAGTAATTCTGGTTTACTATCTCTAACCCTTCAAAAAGAGTCTTCCCCCATTTCCTGGATCCAATGGCCATTCCCTTCTCCCATGGTCTCTGGCTTGTAGAACTGGCTGGGTTTTAGCAGGAACTTGGGACTCTGGGACTCTTCTTCCCTTTGGAGTCAGTTTAAATTGGCTTCTTTATTAGGCTGCAGATAGGTGAGTGATTACCTAGATGGTGTGATTCCAGGGCAGCTCTATTCCTTTGAAGATAAGTCTGGGCTTTCATTGCTGTTTTGTCCTTTGAATCTTGGAAGTTTTCCAAAATTAGTTTGCAAAAATGCCAGTAATTACGGGAAAGGGATCACCTTAAGATGCCAGGAAATAGGAAGAGGGAGGAGCTCTGCATTCTGCAGAGGGCCTTTCCTAAGTGTCTAGAGGAAGTTTTGTGTACTGGGAGGCTGGGCAAGGCAAGGGAGAGAAAAGATCTTCAAAGATGGGTCTTTTAATGTGAAAAATCTAATAACAATATTGTCTTTTAAGTAAGCAGATTCGCCTTAGGTTTCTCTTTAGAATTCTTACAATAACAGGTTTCAAGATTAACAAGATTTCAAGTTTATCATATATATATGATATATATATATATATATATATGATATACTACACACACACTCATATATATATTACACACTCAAGGTTTTGTATAAGTATATATTGTATGTTGAGATTGTTTCTTACCATGCTTCATGCCTTCTGCTTTCGTGTCATATACATACATGATTTTGTATAAAACCTAGCAACCACAAATAAGAGAAAATATATCATATTTGTCTCTCTGAGACTGGCTTAATTCACTTACCATGATTATTTCCACTTTCACCTATCCACTTTCTTGCAACTAAAAAAAGAAGACAGACAATCTTATGTAGCTCAATCCTCTTGCTTTCACCTCCCAGTGCTCAGATTACAGTTAAGCACCATTATACCCAGTTGCATTGTTGGGGATTGAATCCATGGTCAACAAGCATTTATTATCAGAGCTACATCCTCAGCTCTCATTTGTCTTTATTGCTTAAAAGAATTCCCTTGAGACCCACCCAATGTCATTTCCACATTCTGAAGCCTAGCTGCAGAAGTGCAGTTCATGCAGTGCTGTTGGCAGAAAAAGTGTAGCTCTCAACCCTCATCAGAGAAACTTCTTTATTTTTTATTTTTTGATACTTTATTTACATTTCAAATGTTTCCCCCTTTCCAGATCTCCCCTTTGGAACCTCCCTATTCCCTCCCTCCTCCCCCTGCCTCTATGGGGGTATTCCCCCAACCACCCACCCACCCACTCTTGTCTTCCTTCCTTGGCATTCTCCTATATTGGGGCATCTAATACCCTCACACCCAAAGGCTTTTCCTCCCCCTGATGGCTAACAAGACCCTCTTCTGCCACATATGTGGTCAGCACCAAGAATGAACATGGTATGTACTCACTGATAAGTGGTTATTAGCCCAAAAGTTAGGAATACCCAAGAGTCACTTTGCAGCAACTGTTGGGCTGAGTGTGAGGTCCCAGATGGAGGACTTGGAGAAGGGACTGAAGAAACTGAGGGAGTTGGCAGTCCCATGGAGGGAGCAACAGTGTCCACTGGTCTGACCTCCCAATGCTCCCAGAGACTGGATCACCAACCAAAAAATATACATGGAGAAACTTCTTTTTGCAACAGACAGAAACTATTAGAGAAAACCACAACTCATCAAAACGCAGAGAAGAGTTATCTATGAGATGCACCCAATTGATACATATAAAACATACCCACTACAACTAAACTCATAGAACATCCTAAAAGAGGCAGGAAGACTGAAGACCCAAAGGACCTGGAAGTAGACTGGGAGATTTTTGTCTCCTAGAAATTTCAGGGAAGATATACACATAAAATCTCAATGATATGGTTGCCTAAGGAAGACCTAAACAATGATAACCTGAGTTGGCATGCCAAATAGATGGGGGAAATCTCACAAGGCATCAACCCTAGCTGAAGAGCTACAGACATCTAATGTCTGATCAAAGAGGGAGAATCAGTCTTCTCTCAGGGCAAACCCTCTGGTAGGTTATATATCCCAAGTGGTCAGCTCTAAGCTTATGTAACACTAGATGAAGTCAGAATCTTGTATTTATAAATTTACATGTATATATGTAACAATAATAAACTTGCAAATCCTACACAACAGGCAAATATGAATGATTGGTTAACCAACATCATAGTGGCAGGGGGAGGGCAAAGGGAATGGGGAGGTTCCAAAGGGGAGATCTGAAAAGGGGGAAACATTTGAAATGTAAATAAAATATGAAAAAAAATGATAAAAAAAGAGTAAATACAAGTATTTGAACCTTAAAGCACACCAGGTATATTACCACACATCTGTAACACAGCACTCAGCATTTTGAGCTGAGAGTATCATGAGCTCAAGTCTAGCTTGGGATTCATCATAAGACCATGTCTCCTACAACAAAACAAAATGAAACAAAAGAAAACTGTAAGTTGTCCAAACATTGGAATAACCATTTTCCTTTGGTCAGTTTTCTATTTTGTGAAATGAAGTGAGTCTTTAAACGCTGCTCTATCTGCCTCTTTCACTGTCTGCTAGAAAACTGAATATCCATGAAGGACTTAGTGACCTATAAAGCACTAAGTAGACTTCTGTATAGAATGTTCTAAATAATATGCCTTTTCCTATGTTGAAAATGTAACAAGATGTTTGCCAGTTAAATCTGAAATATCCCTTGTCAGGTGGCAGTCTAGTTGCTGGTTAAGGTTGGTTTTTTGTTTTTTTTTTCTTTCAATTTGACTCAACCTAGAGTTATCTGAGAAGAAAAACTTTAATTGAGGTAATACTTTCATCAGGTTATCTGTAGGAAACTCTGTGGGGTTTTAACGATTGATTTGGAGGGGCCCATTCCACATCTATAAATAGTGCTAGATCGGGGTATGGGGTCTTGAGTTGAATAAGAAAGCCAGCTGTACAAACCATGGAGAACAAACCAGTAAGCAGTGTTCCTCCATAGTTCTGCTTCAATTCTTGCACTGTTTGAGTCCTTGCCTCTATGATGGACTATGATCAGGACTTGTTAGCCAAATAAACCCTTTTACCTACAAGTTGCTTTTGGTCATGGTGTTTTGTCACAGCAATTGAAACCTAACTAAAACAGTTATGCATTTCTTCTCATCTATAAGTACTAATACCTCTTCCCTCAACATTAAAAACAAATCCTATGATATCAGGGGTTTCATGGTGTAGCTCAGTAGTAGCACACTTGACTGGTATGTACAAGGTATTGAGTTCCATCCCCTAATATAATAGCAAATAATTTTGGAACATCAGACCTTGAAAGAACAACAGATAAATTTCAGTCCCATTGCGCCATCAAATAGGTGGATAAGGGGCTGTGGTCATAGCCCCAGTGTTAGCATATGAAAGGTTCTAAATCAGATTCTCAGTATGGCCAAAACAACTACAACCATAAAGCCAAATGGATGGATAGATGGAGACCTTGAGAAGTAGAGTAACTGATCCAAGATCTTAAGGTTTGAAGCCAGAGCTGGGTTTCAAACCCAGCACTCTTCATGCTCTGCTGTTTTTCAGAGTTCTGTATCACTCCTCCAGCCACATCTCTGATTCCATAAATCTGCATTTTCTTTTGAAGGACACTGCGCATTACTTTTTAAAATATATTTTTGGGTAGGAAAAAAAAATGGGAGCTCAAGGAGGCATCTGTGGATGGGAAGTACTTCTCCAGTGAGATGAAACTAGAAAAAATGCAACAGTTTCCCTGGTAAACATGGAAGGATGTTCTAACACTGGGAAGGACCCAATTATCATCTAATGGACTAATGAAATCAGAAATCAGGATTTGTCAGTTTAGTACTGGAGCTTTCAGTGTGTGTGTGTGTGTGTGTGTGTGTGTGTGTGTGTGTGTGTTGGTTGCTTTTTTGAGACAGGGTTTCTCTGTGCGGCACCCCCGGCTGTCCTAAAACTAGCTTTGTAGACAAGGTTGACCTCGAACTTAGAAATCTGCCTGCCTCTACCTCTTGAGTCTAAGATTAAAGGTGTGCACTACCACTGCTCAGCTGGATGTGAATACTTATAGAGGAGATGAGATTGACTGTACTTTCTCTGCTAAAGAGTTTTAATTTTAGCCTGCAGGTGTCAGAATACCACTGGAAGGTCTTAGGCTAATGTTAGATATTTAATGATATGTGGTTTGCATTTTCATAGCTATATCTCAAACTCTTGGCAATATTCCTTCCTCAGCATTTCAGGTGTTGGGATTACAGATGAGTGCTTCTGTGAGTGATTAATGCATTTTTACCATTTGTAATTCCAAGCCAAGCAAAGGGATTATCAAAAATAGTGAGAAAATTCCAGACTTGCTTGCTCTTAGTCTCTGAAGAAAACTTAAACTCTTCTGTCCCAAACCACTGAATACTGTAGTTGACGCCTGTGTTGACTCATCTCTGGAACATGAGCTGGTAGGAAGGCCAGCCCCACCCTTGTGTCTGGGCTGAGCCATGTGGATTCGGGGCCCAAAATGTGCTTTCCAGGCTTCTCTGGGTCAGGACATCAGGACTCCCTTGGTTCTGAAGGTTTTTGCTTTGGTCTTTACTGACATCTACATAAACAGAGTCTTCCTACTTCTGAGCTTCATGTGAAAAACCAACCTAAACTAAGTCCCCACAGCATAGTTCTCTTTCTTTTTGTCCCACTTAATTTTCCTAAATAATGTTTCTGGGTATGTGAACATTCAAATCATTATGGTATCAGAGAGGAGGAATTTTCTGTAAGCTATGGGGTTGAGGGTGGAGTACTCTCATGGAGGAAATTACATTTGACTTGGTTTGTTAAGGGTGGATGTTTGCATTCATTTCTAATTGTGGAAATGATGTAGCTAGTTGGAATTATAACTTAGAACAAACCTCTTTTCTCCTAAGTTGCTTTTAAAAATATCAGGATATTTTATCATAGCAACAGAAATGAGAAACTGGGACATGTTCTGATGCACAGCAGTTTTTGGAAGTCCAAAAGAGGGTCAGAAAGACTGTTCAATGAGTAAAAGAATCCTAAAGGAAAACTTCCACATGGTGGAAGAGAGAGCTAGCTAATCATGCTGTTCTGACCTCCACATGTGTGCCTCAGTACATGTACCCCACCCAAAAGAAATAAAAATTTAAAGAAAAAAAATAGCCCAAGTTCCATAAGAGGAAATGATGTGTAGAGCTTAAGTGGAACTAGTGAATACAAAGTTCTGGGTTGAATCTTAAGCTGGTCTTGAACTTTCTGTGGAGCTAAGAATGACCTTAACCACTTGATACACTTGAACATCCAGGGGTTAGGATTACAGGCTTGCATCACCATGTCTGGCAGCACTCAGGAGACAGGGGCAGGCAGAGAGTTCTAGGCCAGCCTGGTCTACATAAAAAATTCCAGAACAGTCAGAGTTGCACAGTGAGTCACTCTGAGAGGGGAGAGGAGAGAGGAGAGAGGGGAGAGAAGAGAGGGGAGAGGGGAGAGGAGAGAGGGGAGAGGGGAGAGGGGGAGAGAGGGAGAGGGGGAGAGGGAGAGGAAGGTTCAGTTTGAGGTCACTTTAGGTTACATAGTGAGTTTCAAGAGAGCTTGAGCTACAGTGTGAGACTCCTATTCCCCCCCCCCAAAGCATTAGCTAAGTGTTTTGGCATATCCCTGCAATCCCTGCATGCGCCAAAGCTGAGGCAGGAGGATTACTTATTGTTTGAGACCAGCCTATACGAAATAGTGAGTTCCAAGCCAACCTGAGTTATTTATAGACACCTTTTTCAAAAGGGGAGGATTTTGAGCAAAGTACACATATTCATGAAATTGTTAAAGAATATATAAATTTAAAAATATAAAACAATGAAAAAAGATAGTCTCAGTCACAGAACCCTATATGTGTTCTATAAAGCAGCCCCTCCACAAAACAGTACACTAAGTAGAAGGAACTACATGTCTGCTATCTAGAATCTACACTCTTGATAACTTTGCTAAGGAAAGTAAAAGTAATGACCCATTTCTGTACTGAAGATTATATACATATCAAAATGTTGCAGAAATTACAGAAAGACTTTTACTACTGTTCTCTTGCCCTTGGGGAATCACTGATGATCCTGAAGAAAAAGAAACTAGTGAGATGAAACATGCAATGGGAATATAATTGAATATCCAGAATGTGGAGAAGTATTTCAGCAACAGGGCGACCAGTACAAGAGCATATGACTAGTTCCTGATAGAAGCCTGGATTGATTTAGAGCAATCAAAAGTTCATGGGTTTTAAGTATTTGCAGCTCTCTGAAACTTATGCAAGGTTTTCTTATAATGAGTAGAGTAGCTTTTCTGTCCCCTGTTGCATGCTTCAAAAAGTCGTGTATTATATAATGCAACCAGTTGGCATCTACTTTTAATTTATACTAGTGTTAACTCCATACAATAAAATGAAAAAAAAAAAAAAAGAAAATCCCCTCCCCAAGTTCTAGTATGTTCTTTTTGTATGGTACTGCCTGGCTTGGTACTCACTAATGGTTTTGTTTCTACCTCCAAATTGCTGGATCACAGGTGTGTTTCAACATACCTGTTCATCTTATATTTTTAAAAATCAGTGCTGGAAAATTGAATACAAGGCTTCCGGCATGCTAAGCAAGCATCCCACTAACTGAGCCACATCTTCAGTCGTTTAATTAAATGTGTGTGTGTGTGTGTGTGTGTGTGTGTGTGTGTGTGTGTGTGTGTCTGCTTGAGTTTATATGTATCACAGGCATGTAGGAACACTGAGAATCCAGAAGAGGGTGTCAAGTCCCCTAAAACTAAAATTACAAGTGGCTATGAGCCAATATGTGGATTCTGGGTACCAAACTTGGGCCTTCTGCAAGAGCAGTAAGCTCTCTTAACCAATCTCTCTAGCCCCTGTGTCCTAGTTTTTCTATATTTTATTTTTTTGAGATTATAATATGCCATTTTCCCTTCTCCCTTTCTGTCCTCTAACCTGTCTTCCACACACTTTTCTTCTGGCACTTATTCAAGTTTGTGGCCTCTTTTTCTTTAACACACACACACACACACACACACACACAGAGACAGAGAGAGAGAGAGAGAGAGAGAGAGAGAGAGAGAGAGAGAGAGAGAGAATACCTGTTTCTAAGTTCATTGGCCAACTATCTTAGCCAAATAAATGAGCTCTAGTTCAGTATGAGTGAGTGCCTCTCTCAGAAAAATAAGGTGGATAGAGTGAGAAAGAAGTCTAACACTGACATCTGGTCTTTACACACACATATATACTGGTGGATGCATCTACACTCACATGTATAAGTGCACTGAATGTGGTGGTTTGAATAAGGATGGCCCCCATAGGCTCATATATATTCTTGTTCATTAAGGAGTGGCACTACTTAGAGGGATTAGGTGGTGTGGCCTTGTTGGAGTAAGTGTGGTTCTGTTGGAGTAAATATGTTATTGGGGGTGGTCTTTGGAGCTTCAAATGCTCAAGTGAGGCACAGTATCTCTTCCTGCTGCCTATCAACCCATATGTAGAACTCTCAGCTACGTCTCCAGCACCATGCTAATAATGAACTAAACCTCTGAAACTGTACAAAAGACCCAATTAAATGCTTTCCTTTATGAGAGTTGGTGTGGTTATGGTGTCTCTTCACAGTAATAGAACACTTACTCAGACTGAATAAGTACATACACCATACATATGTACTCAAAGGTTTTGTAAAACACTACTAAATATAGACAAGAGTAGTGGTGCATGCCTATAATTTCCACATTTGGGAAGCAGAAGCAGAAGGACCAGGAGTCAACTTAAGCTACGTAGAGTTAGAGGCCAACCTGAACAAAGATCCTGTCACCTCTGCAAAAAAAAAAAAAGGTGCTAGATATATTGGTGCTCACCTGTAATCTCAAAAGTTAGGAAACAGGCAGGAGGATTTTCACAAGTAGAGGGCTAATTAGAATTGCACAGTGAGGTCCCGATATGTGTGTGTGTGTGTGTGTGTGTGTGTGTGTGTGTGTGTGTATCCATCCTCAGGGGTGAAGCTTTCAGGTCAGATATAGCTCAGGTCCTCTGGGTCTAGTGTCTGATGTGCACGGTGTCTTCAGCAGTAGGGACTTATCTTCTAGCTCTGGGTGGCAACAAGAGCAGTAGCATAGTTTATAATGTTTTGGGAATCTCTTGGACAAACATTACCGACAAGTCAAAAGAGGGATTCTCATGACCGATGTAGGAGTTTTTGTCAGATTGTCTTTGGCTCTTGAGGGGAGCATTGTCAAACCAGATAAAAATTTTCATTGAAACTCTGTGTGTATATATATACAGACTTACATATATTATAGATATTGTGAATAGTTAGTAGTATAATTACTTATGATACTTTTTATCCATCCTAACAGTTATTTTATATTTATTTTCTCCAGTTACAATTTAATTCATTATTATAGGTGAATTTAGAACAATGACATTAAAAATGACATCCAAGGTCTAGAGGAAATCAGTCTAATACATTTTTCTTATAATAACAGATGCTAGTGACTATAAGCATCAAAATGGTCCACACTTTCCACTTTAGATATATTTTCTGTAAAAAAAAAAAAAAGCCTGCTTACTGTTTATTACTAAGAATATTACATATTGAGGCCCAATAGATGACTCAGTGGCAAAAGTAGTAAGCACTCTTAACTACTGAGTCATCTATTGAGCCTCAACATGCAATATTCAGTTTCCAGCATGCACACTGGACAGCTCATCTATACCTCGAGGGGATCTTATTTCCTCTTCTAGTTCTGCAATCACATTCATGCACAGGATACACATACATACACTCACACACTCCAACTCAATTCTTCATAGACTTAGAAAGAGCAATTCTCAGATTCATTTGGATTAACAACAAACCCAGCATAGCAAAATGTATTCTCAACAACAAAAGAACTTCTGGGAAAATCAGCCTCCCTGACGTCAAGCTGTACTACAGAGCAGTAGTGATAAAAACTGCATGGTATTGGTACAGTGACAGGCAGGTAGATCAATGGAATAGAATTGAAGACCCAGAAATGAACCCACACACTTATGGTCACTTGATCTTTGACAAAGGAGCTAAAACCATCCAGTAGAATAAAGACAGCATCTTCAACAAATGGTGCTGATTCAACCTGCGGTCTACATATAGAAGATTGAGAATTGATCTATTCCTATCTCCCTGCACAAAGCTCAAGTCCAAGTGGATCAAGGACCTCCACATAAAACCAGATATACTGAATCTAATAGAAGAGAAAGTGGGGGAAAGTCTCAAACTCATGGGCACAGGGGGAAAGTTCCTGAACAGAATACCCATGGCTTGTGCTCTAAGATCATGAATCAACAAATGGGACCTCATGAAATTACAAAGCTTCTGTAAGGCAAAGGACACTGTCAATAGGACAAAACAGCAACCAACAGATTGGGAAAAGATCTTTACCAATCCTAAGTCCGATAGAGGGCTAATATCCAATGTATACAAAGAACTCAAGAAGTTAGATCCCAGAGAACCAAATAACCCTATCAAAAAATGGGGAACAGAGCTATTTTATACTCTTACCTCTTTCTTCTGTATTTGTCTCCCCACCTTCCCAATAAAACTCAGATAGTCATTTTTATCCCTTTCCCCTGCAGATCACTTGTATCCTGCTATTCTCCTCTCTATGGTTCCTTTCCATCTTAATGGTCCCTTTTTACTTTCCTGATTGCTACAGTCACTCTGTTATATACTCACATCTAAAGATTTGGTACTGAGGCACTCAGATGATAGAGAACACACAATGTTTGTCTTTTGGGGTTTAGGTAACCTCACTAAATGTGGTCTTTTTTTGTTCCATCCATTTACCTACAAAGTTTATGATTTCAGTTTTCTTTACAGCTGAGTGATATTCCATAATGTATACCCATTACATTTTCATTATCTATTCATCAGTTGAAGGATATTTGGGTTGTTTTCATTTTGCAGTTACTGTGAACAGAGCAGCAAGAATAATGGCTGGGTAGTCCTTTGAGCATATGCAGAGGAATGGTGTAGCTGAGTCATATAGTAGATTTAGTTTTAGCTCTATGATGATTCTCCATATTGATTTTAAGAGTGGCTGAACCAGTTTCCATTTCTACCAATACTTAATAAGGGTTCACGTTCCCCAGCATCTTCTTTAGCATTTGTTTCAGTTGTTTTGCTGATCTTTGTTTTAGTTTATATCTTCTCTCTCTCTCTCTCTCTCTCTCTCTCTCTCTCTCTCTCTTTCTCTCTTTCTCAGTATTTATTAGCTATTTTTATTTCTTTCTAGAACTTTCTGCTCAGATCCCAAATCTATTTTTGAATGGGTCATTTGTGGTTTTGACTCTGCATTTTAGTTCTTTATATATTCTTGACATGAGTCCTCTGTGAAATGGACATCTGGCAAAGATTCCTTCTCATTGTGTGGACTTCTTCACTCAGTTGATTGCTTTATTAGCAGTGCAGATACATTTTAATTGTATGAAATACCACTTATCAATTATTAGCCTTCATTCTTGGAATAATGGAGTCCTATTCAGAAATTCGCTTCCCAACTTACATCATGTAGGGTAGTACCTGTTCCAGTAGTTTCAGTGTTTCAGGTTTTACAGTTCATCCTATGATCTATTTGGAGTTAGTTTTTATATAAGGTAGTAGATCTGGATCTAATTTCATACCTCTGCAGGTGAACATCTAATTTTCCTAGCACCATTTGTTGTAAATGCTTTCTTTTCTTCAGTTTATATTTTTAGCACTTTTGTAAAACATCAGATGGCTGAAATATGTGTACTCATGCTTGGGTTTTTTATTTTTTATTTTTTTTTAATGTTAAGATTTTATTTACAAAGCTTTTCCTTGTTGTACAGAAAGTAAAAATGTTACAATCGCAGTGTAACTGGCAGCCAGGATGGTCAACTCACCAGTCACAGCTGTCATGATACAGCAGGAGTCTTACCCGAAAACCTAACAACATTTACAATTTTGTTGGAGTGAAGTCAGCAGGCTTAGTGGTAGATTACCAAGGGGCTAAACGGAGGAAGGCAGAATGTCATAGGAACTATTCTTTGGCTCTTTAGGTGGGGTTGTCCTGGGGCTTGTATCACTGCTACCCTTTTAAAACAGCTACCAAATCCATGAGCAGTCCAACCAATACTCAACAGTTTTGTTTCTTGTAGGTTGTTTCTGGTCTTAATCATCCTCTCCTTTGTCATCTGTTTCTCCTTTTCTCTTTTCACCTTTCCCACTTTCTTCCTCCTCTTCATCCTCATTTTTATCCTCATCTTCCTCATCCTCATCAACTTCTCCATCATGTCCAAATTCTTCTTCCTCCCCACTGACTTCATCTTCACCATCTTCTCTTTCTACATCCTCGTCTTCATCTTCACTCTCCTCATCTTCATCCTCCTTATTTTCGTCCTCTTCTTCCTCACCATCCTCATCTTCCTCTTCCTCTTCATCCTCTTCCTCTTTGTGCACACCATCCACCTCTCCATCTGAGTCAGGGCTTCCTCTACACTATCCACCTCCACATCTGAGTTGGGGGGCTTCCTGATCCTTTCGGTCATAGCCATTCAGATAGGATAGCTGGGGCAGGAGTCTGAAGACAGTCTCTCGGTAATCACTCCTCTGGTTAGTGAACTCACAGTCAAATAGATCCAGGCTTTTCAGACAATCCAACTTTTTCAATGGCTCCAAGGTGCTGATATCTCTCAGGTTATTTCCACTTTGGTTCAGATGTGTAAGGCTTGGAAGTTCTTCTGCTGGTCTGTCCAGACCTCCGAAGATTCTATTTTCACTGAGCTCAAGCTTTTTCAATTTAGGTAGCCTCGGGAGGTCTGAAACTGAAAACAAGCCTCCACTTACTAAACTGAGGAACTCTAAGTTCACAAATTCACCTGTTAACCCCTCAATTTCTCCATCCATTGCTTTGCAATTGTCCAAGACAAGTTCTCGAATAGCTGCCGGGATCTGCTTTCTCAGCTCCAGGTGGATCCTCCTCTTCATGTCCATGTTCCCTTCATCCCCCCTCTCCAAACTTAACTTTCCGCATCGGAGGTGGAAGGGAAAGAGGCAACCTGGCCTGCAGGTGGTGAGGGCCATCAGAGGGAGGCAGCTGGAGGAGGCGGCATGGTCCCTGGTGTGGGGGTGTGTGGGTGAGCGGAGCCCCCCCCCCCCGAGCCAAGATACTCACCGGAGCAGAGAGAATAAGGATGGCCCCCATAGGCTCATATATATTCTTGTTTATTAAGGAGTGGCACTACTTAGAGGGATTAGGTGGTGTGGCCTTGTTGGAGTAAGTGTGGTTCTGTTGGAGGAAATATGTTATTGAGGGTGGTCTTTGGAGCTTCAAATGCTCAAGTGAGGCACAGTATCTCTTCCTTCTGTCTATCTTGTTGGTTTTTATCTGGGTTTAGTATTATATTGATACTGTTTTCGTAGAGACTGTGAATATATGGTGCACATCTGGGTAATTCACTATGTGCAACTCAGCTGTAAATTTAATTCCTTCTTATAATGTAATATAACATATTCATTTGTTTTGAAAAACTGAAGATAGTATAAATATCTTTAAAGTAGCATTATATTGCCTACTTCTTGGAAACAGCTATTAAACAAGTAAATATATAACTGAAATACATTAGGAAAACTGTACTAAGCACCACAAGTATGTTGGCTCATTTTTTTTATTCCCAGCACTCGAAAAACTGACACAGGAGGCTTGTCATAGATTCCAGGATAGCATAGTCTACATAGTGAGTTCCAGGACAGAGAACTAGGGCTACATCGTCTCAAAACAACAACAAAAATAACAAGTGCCAGGAGGGGAACTTTCCACATTATATATTTTTTTCTTTAGTGAAGAGAGAAATTCTATTTGAGAATTAATGAGCAAGTACAGGTGACTTACGGGATAGCCAATACCTGTGATGCTAGCACTTAAGAGGCAGAGGTAGAAGGATCAGGAACTCCTTGACTACTGGTAGATTTCAAATTTCACTAAATGAAAGTCTATCTCAAAAGGCAAAATCAGCATCAGCAAAAGATATGGTATTTAAGCTGAAATAAGAAGAAAAGGAAGTAGTCAGAAAGGTATGAAGAAAGTAGAAGCTGTCCACATCCAGTCTTACCTAGGAAGTGGAAAAATTCAGGTGGCAGAGCATTTTGCAAGAGTAAATCTGTTATCTAGACATGGTAGCTGATGCCTACAATTTCAGCACTCAGATGACTGAGGCAAAAAGACTGGCATGAGTTAGAGGCCAGCCAAGGTTACATAGTAAGTTCTAGGGCAGCTAAGCTCCTATCACAAAGCTATCATAAGCTCCTATCACAAAGACAAAGCATACAAAGCATTTAAAGAGTAAATGTGCCAATGAAGGAGTAGATGTGAGTACGTCCCCGGTACAATCTATAATGCCAGAGCCTGAGGATCGCATGTAATTCCTCTAGGCCAAAAAACTAGTCTGTGACCCCCAGGGTGTTCTGTGTTGATCTAATTCACTGAAAAATGGAGGCAAATAAAACATTGGAGCACCAGAAAGTTAATTAATACAGTTGTGGCTTAGGGGCACAGCTAGGCAGTGGGTGGATCTAGACAGAGGCTTTGGCCAGGGAGTCAAGATGATCTCATCTCTGTCGAAAGCATCATCAATCAGGAGGCCTGGCACTAGACAAGCTTCTAGAAGATGAAAAGAAAAAGCAAGCTCCAGCCCTTCCCTTTGGGAGCTTTTGTTGCTATCCAGACAACATGCTGCAGTAGGAACAATAGCTTCTCCACTTCCTGAGCATCTGCTGCACAAGAGAAGCCCAGGGACTCCTTCCTGGGCCTCAGATTGTGCTTCTAGCAACACTAAGCATGTAGTCAGAGTTGTATCTTAATAGAAAAACTCACTAACCAGTCTCTGTAGCTTTTCCCCTCCCCCCAAATCTTTCAGTTGCTGTTTTAAGATATTGTCAGTACAATAGAATTACAAGACCTTTCATCAGTTTTAGGAACTCACTTGATCTTTATTGCAGAGAACACTGGCTTAAAAGTGTAGACCAGTCCCTCTTCCCTGAGAAAACTCATTCACCTCTCTTAGCCTTCATTTCCTCATGTATAAAATGGGACCATAAGCTGAGCAGCGTGATCCTGTAGTCCTAACATTTACCAGACTGAGGCAGATGGCTTACTGTGAGCTTTAAGCTAGCCTTCTATACATAGTGAGTTCCTGGCCAACTGGGCTCTAATGTGAGAAACCATATCAAAAGAAGATATAATAAAATCTCAAAATTAATGAAGAAATAAAACAAATTGGTGTGATCTTTTTAGTGTTGCTCTTTTTGTTTGGAGACAGAGTATCATGTAGCCCAGAGTGGCCTGTAACTCATTATGTGGCCCATTCTAGCTTTGAATTTCTTATTTCTCTGCCTCTTTCTCCCAAGTGCTGGCTTTATGGGGATACACCATCACAACCACTATAGCTATGCTTTTTTCTTTTTGAGGTTTCAGTATTTTATTCAAGTTTTATTTTATTTTATGTGATGTTAATTACAGCATTTGAAGGGGAAGAGCTAATTTCACACAAAATGGAAGACTCTATAATGTACCCATTAAACTGTTAAAAAATAATGGTGGGGCTACAAGAAGAGTCAATTGAGATCTCTAGTGTTGTCAGGGTGTGACCACAATCACCTGCCCAGCTCAGAGCCGGAGAACTCAGAAGCTATTTCATACTCTGGTGCAATGGCAAAAAAAAAAAAAAAAAAAAAAAAAAAAGGAATAGAAGAAAACCACACCACACCACAAAGAAGAATTAAGTCCTGAATGACTGGCTCCATCATGCCCACCCTCTCCACCCCCTCTCCACCCTAAAATGGCACAACAGAAATAGCTAACCACACCCTAAAGACTACTTTTGGTGTAAAACAGGTAACTGATGGGGTAAGAAGGGAACAAGGCATGATGGGAACTGGGCACGACAACCTGTCTAAAAACATCCCTTTCACTTAGGTGTGTACATGCTTCTGAGCAGATAGGATTGGGACACCAGGGTTTGATGCTCAGGAAGTCACAATTTCATTTGGGGACTGGATACAGACTTACAAAGGGCCTATACGTTCCCAGTTTCCACTTGCAGCCTGGCATCTTTAGAGGGCTCCTTCCCAACCCACGCGTACAGCTAAAAAAGGACCCTTCCTGGAACGGGGTTTCTGCTGTACCTCTGAAATGGTAAACACCGTAAAGCCCAGTCATCCTTAGTCTGGAGGTTTAATGTGGTATTTATCAACTCTCACATCCCCAGAACACAACATTAAAAGGTACACTAAACTCTGAAGGTAACTATGCTGCAAAATAGTTTAAAATTAAATGATTGTACAATATTCATTTATGCTTGAAATTCCAGTCTTAAACCAAACTTGTGTCCACCCGCATTGACGTTCTTGCCATCCAGCAGGGCTGACCGCGTCTGTTTAATACCTGGTTTTAGGGTCTGAGTGTACCCTTAGCCAATCAGACTGGAGTTGTTCACTTTGGCCAAAAAGCAGGCATCAGAGTCGACCTGATATTTGGCTGCTATTCCAAAGCAAGTATTACTGTTTCCTGAAGTCTGGGAGAGGTTGACAGCAGTTTCCAACTTCTTGTTCACCTTCTGGTAAATGGAGCCACCAAACTCTGTCCCATCATTCATGTTAGTCCGAAGTTGGAATTCGTCCATCTTCTATCCAACTGCGAAATTGCTCTGGGTCACTCGGGACTTCAAAGTCTCAAAATTCATCTGGTAGCTGGCCAGACAACCCTCATAGGCAAGCACCAGAGCGCCCCGGATTGAGGATCCAGTGATGTCAAAGTCCACGTCACAGCCCAGGATGATATGCTCCCTACTTGATATGCTCCCTGTCTTGATTTTAGCATTTCCCCCCCAGTGTTAGGTGAGAAAGATGAATCAAAGGTCAGCTTCAGTTCATGAGCAAGCTGGTCTTCCACGGTGATCTCAGTGCCCAGGGTGTTGTCTGTATTCCACTTCTCTGTAATGTTAACCCATACTCAGTCCATCTGTACTTGTTTTCCAGACTGCCGTTCACTTTGGTGGTATCCATGTTGGCAGAGCCTGAGCTGGTAAATTCCAATTCATTCTCAGATTTTGTTTTCAAATCAAGTTTTATTAAGCCAAAGCCATAGCCCTTGGTGAAGATAGCCCTGGTGGACTTGCCAAGAGCAGCGCATATGGGAGGCACAGCCATGTTCTCGGAGGCTGTGACGGTGGGGACAGCCGCAGCTATGGATAGCTATGCTTTTTTTAAAGGATTATTTCTAGTTTCTAGATATTTAGTCACTCCATGAGCTATACCTGGGATGTTTTCTCCTCTTTCAAACATTCTGATACATAAGGTTAAAGGCTGGACAGCTATAAATCAATTCATCAGGGTGAATATTTAATTCTTTTCTGTCATGAGGAGAATAGAGCCAGACCTGCTGGACTCCCCAAGCACAAATTTTTGGAGAAAGGTAAGCTAAGTATTTGGGAGTGGTATGTATTCGAGGGGGAAACTAGAGGACTGGTACTTCTCCTGCATCACTACACTTCCAGAACCACTAGGGAAGCTCAGAAACACATGATGTGACTAGATCAGAGTTCAATTCAACTGTGGAGGGGAACACTCCATTTTTCTCACCTAGGCAGCCACACATGGGATCACAGCTACACATACATATGGCTGAGCTGAATATAAAACAGTGCTCTGTTGGCATAGTGGGAAGAAAAGGGAAATCTTTGTGTGTGTGTGTGTGTGTGTGTGTGTGTGTGTGTAGATTGGGTCTCATAGTGTAGCTCAGATTGGCCTCGGTTTCATGATTCTCCTGCCTTGGTCTCCACAATATCTGGCATTTCAGATATGCAGCCCTTCGATGTGCTGGAAAGCCCTCAATATAAAGTCAGTAATGTTTATTATCTGCACATCTTAGCTGAAGACTAGAATGTTTTCTAGCTCAAGGCTAGGGTCCAAGAAATGAGAAAAAGTAAAGGTGAGCCATGGAAGAGACCACTGCATACCAGATCCACATAGTAGAAATACATAAGAATTACATAGTAGGCTCAAAAGCATACATGCAAACACATGTACAAACAAATCCTGAAAAGCGAAGGAACCTATGGACAATATACATAATCAACGAAAGATATATCTAGGCACTAATGGTTATATCTGCAATACACCATTTTCCATGTGCAAGGTCTTTCTGGTTTGTAACATACTTCTCACACTTCTAGTCCCAGCATTGTTGAAATAGAGGCAGGAGGACCATAAGTTTGAGACCTGTCTGAGCTACACAATGAAACCCTGTCCACACACTTTGGCTATCAGAAATGAGAAGCCAATCTCAAACCAAACGGGAAACTTTCTCTTTTTTTTCTGGCTAGCTTTCATAGTGCTGAGAGGTTACCATGTAATATAGGTTGCCAAGACAGAAAATACATCAGCAGACTTCTGATTGGATTTGAGGACTGTTATACAGAAAAGAATTAATGCATACCACTATTATCTTAGTTGAAAGCCTATGGCTGGGGAGGTTGTAGATCCTAGGGCAGAACATCTTCTACTGTATTGTTATTTTCCTAATGCTCATGTTGTCAAATTTGGTTTTAAATACATCTAGACTTGGGCTCTAGAAACTTTTAGTTAGAGAAGCCTCCTTTTGCAATGGGCAATAATTAATGTGTGGAGAACAGACTGGGTGGTCATCTCTAAATGGGACATCTTTATCAATGTTCCACACAAAGCTTTGAGACCATGAAGGAGGCAGCAGCAGAAAGAATGGAAGAAAGAGGATGGGGAAGAGTTCTGTGAAGTGCTGTCTTCTGGACATGACATGGTCATTGCAATCATGAAATCTCAATAGCTATAATTACTTGCACAGGATCAAGCCAAGCAAAATTCCAACATGGATGGGGTCCTAGTTTGGTTCCTATTGTTGCCACAAAACACTGCCCAGAAACCATGCGGTGAAGCTTGTACTTAAAGTCTATCATGAACTTGAGGTAGAAACCCGGAGGCAGCAACTAAGCAGAGGCCATGGAGTAATCCTGCTTACTCCTTTGCTCATCATGGTTTTCTCTAATACCTACTTATACATCCCCATCCAACCTACCCAATGACAGTACCACCCACCATGGGCTGGGCCCTTCACATCAATGATTATTCAAGAAAATATAAAACAAATCATTTCCATTTACTTTTATGTGGATTCTAGGATTGAATTCAGATTGCCAGGTTTGCATGTCAAACCCCTTTATTCACTGAGCCATATGGCTGGCCTATTTTATTTAGTTTAGTTTAGAGACAAGGTGTCATGTAGCCCAGTCTTATTTCAATGTAGCCAAGGATGTCCTACAGTTTCTTTTTTAAAATTAAACTGTGTGTGTGCTTGTATTTGTGTGTGAGTGTGCACACATGTCAAAATCAGTGTTCGAAGGCCAGAGAATAGCTTGTGAGAATCCGTTCGTTCCTCTAACATAGGCCCTAGGGATCAAACTCAGGTGTCGACACCCTCACCCACTGAGCCATTTTCTTGGTTTCCTTTCAGTTTCAGTCCTCCTCCTCTTCTTACTCCTCCTCCTCTTCCTCCTCCTCCTCCTTCTTCCTCCTCTAACTTTACTGCCTCCCTCTTTCCCTCTCCTTCCTTCCTTATTTTCTTTCTCTGCTTTACTTCATTATTTCATTTTATTTTATAATTAAGATGGGAGACACATATATCCTAGGCTGGTGTCCAGTTTACTATGTAGCTGAGGATAACTTGACCTTTGGGTCCTCCTGGCACAGTCCTGTGCTGCTACCACACCAAATTTTATTTTGTGGTTAGGATGAAACCCAGAGTTTTCTGCATGCTAAGCAAGCATCTTACTAACTGAACTATATACGTACTCCCCTTTAAAGCCTGAATGTATGTGTGCTCTATGTACATGCTGGCGCCCTTCGAGGCCCAGAAGAAGGAGCTAGCTCTGGAATGGGAGTTACAGACTTTTGTGAGGCAACCCATGTGCACTGGGAACTGAACCAGGGTCCTCCAAAAGAAGAGCAAATATTCTTAAACACTGAGCAATCTCCCCAATTCCCTTTTCTTTTATGACAAAGTCTCACAACTCAGGTTGGCCTGGAACACTCTATTAGCCCAGGATGGCTCCAAGTTCACTACAATCCTCTGGCCTTACCCTTCTAAGTTCTAGGATTATGAGCACGAGTCACTATGTCCAGATTATTTTATATATTATGTTAAAGGTAATTTACACTGGGTCTTGTGGTGCAAACATTTAATTCTAGCACTTGTGAGGCAGAGGCAGTAGGAACACTACAAACTCAAAACTAGCCTGTTCCACACAGCAAATTGCAGATCAATCAGGGCTTCAGAAGAATTACAGTATTCCAGGGGCTGGAGAAGTGAATCAGGGGTTAAGAATATATAGCACTCCTCCTGAGGACCTAGATTTGATTCCTATCATCTACTTCCAGCATCTTCCAACAAGCAATGAGACCTTGTTGAAAACAAATAAATAACAACAAAAGAATACCATGTCCTATTTCCACTCTCCCCTAACCACAGCAATTTATAATTGAAAAAATCAATATAAAATGTATACATCAAGAAGTAAAAGCTCTCCTTTTCTTTAAAAAAAGAAAGTTTTAGTTTTAGTCTTAAAATCTCCCCCCCCGTGTGTGTGTGTGTGTGTGTGTGTGTGTGTGTGTGTGTGTAGTACAGAATCTGCAGAAGTCAAGATAAGGCAATCCCCTGGAACCTTAGTTATAGGTAGTTGTATGCTGCCCAAGATGGATTCTGGGAACCAAACTCAGGTTCCCTGGAAAAACAGTATGAGCTCTTAACTACTGAGCCACTCTCTAGGCCAACTTATTCATCTCAATACCTCTGCTGTTTCCAGATAAAACTATTGTTATTAGCTTGTTATTTGTCTTTCTCCTCCGCTGGAGACTTATAAATATGTATACTTCATAAATGCTATCATATCATTATTGTTCTGTGACTTAATAAGAGACCCGGAGTTCATTTTATGATAGCTTGTGTTTTTGAAAAAGGTTGAACAACAACCTGTTGAATTGATATACAATTTTTTTGTGTTCTACCACTGAGCTACATTTTCAGAATTACAATAATATGTTTAGAAACCTGCTAATGATTGACATTCAGATTATTTTATTTAATTATTACAGTATTGTAGTGAATGACCTTTTAAATGTCTCTGTGCAAAACAGTAGAATGTTCCTCTAAAGCACACAAACAACTAAGCTGTATAGTTTGTGCTTTTTGTGGTTGTTAGGAATTGAGAAAGAAGTAAGAAAACAGAAAGTCTGTTCCATTAGTCTTGTCTTCTAACAGGAAAAGCTGAGGAAGTACAAAGGGGAACTTTGCCTCTAGAAGGCATACCATCAACACCACAACTTTTGACCTTAACAGACTGAGACACAATACATGTTGATAAACCTTCAAGGCTAAAAATAAGAATAGGTGTCTTCCTGGAATGGATGGAAAGAAAGAAAACAGCAGCAGTTGACTAGACAACGCCAATGTGGAGGGGAGGCCTGATGAGCACCGTGAATTGACTGTGGATGCTATAGGAGCTAAGAGGAAGCAGAGAACACAAGGAGGGTGTAGACACTGGGGGAAGGCTTCATGGCGGTGAGGCCCAGGTGGCCCAGGGACAAGAGGACACACAAAGACCATGGCCAGAGTAGCCTGGCTGAAGGGTAAGGCCTGTGCTGGGGAACTGGAAGAAGAAAAGGCTGGGAAGGGAAGTGTGCATTATGGGGCAGGACAAAGTTGCCATTTCTGAAGATCACCATGTTAATCACAAGGAGGACCACAAGGCCAAGGCAGGGCAGACTAGAGGCAAGAAGACCAAGGAGGCACCTGTCTTCACAATCCAAAACAGTTGGTAAGGGTGGACCTCAGGTATTGTTGGGAGACATGGGAGGGAGGGAGCTGTAAAAGACAGACAGACATGCAGCAGAGCCCAACTTGCTGACCAATGGAGATGGTCAAACAGAGGAGTATTAAACAAGATGATACTGTGCACATACAAGATGGTGCTAACAGCAAAATCACTAACAGATAGAGAGCTGCTAGGGAGGATGAGAGTGAGCACACTTCTCAGAGCCTGGCCTCTAAGAGGTAGCCTGCACTGTGAGACACACAGCAGAAGGGAGGGAAGGGGCACATCCTTCTAGAAGTGTGAAGCATGCATGCTTTGTGGAGGGAACACAAGCCATGCATACAGACTGATCACATGTGTCTTTGGGGACTAAACTGGGATCTACTGACTAGACTGGGAGTCACTGTTGGCAGGACTCATTTCATATTCCAAGAGGACAGTGATTCAAATTGAATTGATCTCCTGGCTGGAGGAAGATCCTGAAATGCTTACAACTTTATGTGAGGAAAAGCCAGGAAGAAACCTTCCCTTCCCCACACTGTGGTCCATTAGTGTGATTAATAATAAATATCCCCAGGCACTTGGTGCTGGCAAGATGCCTTGTCACTGCTGTTCATTACCCATCCGCCATCCCCAGCTTCCAGGCTGCCCATTAGGTGCTGTTGTGAGAGGAGTCATAAAATGCACCCCCACCCCCACCCCCTGAGTGTGCCTGTCACAGCCTGGGACTGAGGCCATGCTGTCTAGGCTGGTGGAAAGAAAGTAGGACCTAAACTCCCAGGACCCAGGCCCAGCTTCTTGTCTTATTATTAAGAAACCATGTGGCTTTCCAAAAGGTACTTCATTTCCCACACTCTCAGTCTCCTCATTCCTAACACTGAAAAGTCTTTCATGACATGTTGTGAGTCCCTAACACTCACTATGTGGTAGGTAACATTTTCTCTGCTGTTACTCAAACTCTGGTTTTTTGTTTCCAAGAAAAGAGTTCCCTGTGACTTTGATTTATATTCTCAGACATACTGTGTCATAAGTTGAACTTGGTCTTTTGGGGTGACAGCTGTATATTCTTTTATAGTACCACCTAGCTTCAGAATGTGCACACATACACACACCACATCCACCCATCTACTCCCCTTAAAGACATGCACAAAGAAAATCTAGGTAGCGTGTCAAGGAGCTGAGCAAACTACTTAAAAGGGAGGCAGAGGAATCCAAGTGGAGTGGGAAAGGGTGCCATAGGGTGGGGGAAGGTTGAAGAGAGAAGGAAAATAGGCAGGGAAATGGGTGAGAACCTAGGGAAGGAGAAATTGCAATAGTGCAAGTGCAAATTTTGATAATCAGAACCACAGACCTGTGATAAGTCTTTTCTAGACAGACTAGCCAGGCTGATTCATGCAAAAGTCCACCACAAGATTTCTTGCAGACCCTAGAGCTCACTAAGTCTTTTGGTTGGCTGGTCAGAAAGCTTCTGGGATCTACTTGTCTCCGCTCCCTCCTTATCCTTCTTGCCAGTTTTTTAGGTGGATGGTGGCATTCGAAGTCAAGCCCTCATGCTTATTGTGTAATATTTTTACTAAATGGACCCAACTCTCCAGCCCCTAAATCTCCTTGCTCAATCTCCTGTCCCTTCTTTGTGATGTCTCCAGCTATCTTGGACACTGGATCTAGAATGTTCCTGCACTTCCCCTGCTCCTAGTGGCCCTACCTTGCTTTACTGTTTAATAACATACTTGCCTAACCTTCCTTGAATGTTAGGAATTTAGAGCATCTAAAATCCCAAATCTTTTCACGCTTCCTATTTCCTTCTGGGGAGCCAATCTAAGTGTGAATGGCCAGACTTTATTTCCACGTCTTTTTCTCCACACAGACTGGCACAAGCCAGATCATTTCTAAACTTAATTGTAGGGATTAATCTGGTCCCAGCAAGATTGGTATAATTCTCAGAGCACATACAATCACAATAAGAGGTTGGCTGGGGAAAGAACAGAAGTATTGATCATGTAAACATTGAATGGTATACAAAGAGGTAGGAAACTAAGATGAATATCCCTGTCTGTAGTGAAGAACGGCAAAACACTGGCAGCTGCTTCTGCTTTGCACAGAAGATAGGGAGACTATTTCAAGGCTAACATCCCAGTAATGTCCAGTTGCTTGCCCACAGTAACCATTGCTACTTTAAGCAGCTTCTGTGTGGTGAAGTGGGAAGGTGGGGCATTACTTCATTGGTTCTCCCCCCACCCTGCCCTGATTCTAACCATCATTATTATTTTTTTTTTGTATTTTTACTATTTGCAATCTCTCATTCCCTAGGTCTAATCTTACCCATCTGCATCTCCCTCAGACTCTTTTCAACTACTTTCTTCACTCTTCTACCTGTCCCCACCCTATGGCATCCTTTCTTCTCCACTTGGATTCCTCTGCCTCCCTTAGCTTTTTAGTAGTTTGCTCAGCTCCTTGACATGCTACCCAGCTTTTCTCCGTGCATGTGTTTGCAGGGAGTAAATGGGAGGGCGTGGCATGGCTGGGGATGTGCACATACACATTGGGGTTAGGGAATTACATACTGGGGATTTCCACGGTCCAGAAAGTTGAACTAGTCTGCAGTGGACTTATTTTAGGTTTTATTTTAGTGCCAAGATCTTTTAGGCTCTAAGTGAACATGAATGAAGAAATCAGTGAGTTCCTTTAACTTTGGGAGGCTGAATAGGGCCATGGCAGAATCAAGGAATGTGATTGGCTACCCATTTCTATTCCTGCTACTGAAGTCTTCTGAAAGGTGCCACTCTTCCTTGGGGCAAAAACTTGGGTTTTGACAGAGAATGTTCTCTTTTTCCCCTACCACCTATCAATGAACTGTGGTATCAGTGACAGAAATGGAGGCAAGTTGACTCATGAACACTGTTAAGTTGTGAGAAGATGAAACAGGACTGTTAGGTTCCTGAGTATAAATGCAAGACTTTATGCAACCTTTATGTTTCCCTTTTTTTTCCCCCCTGAGCAGGCTTCTTTCTCTTCTTTTTATAATGTTTGAATGGGAAAGGACCTTGGAAACCCTGTAGTTTGGTCATTGTTATGGAAGGGGAAACTTAAAACCAGAGAGGGGAAGGGACTTACCCAAGAAAGTGCTGAGGACACAGGGTGAGTTAATGATAAAACAATGATTTCAAGTCCAGGGGGTGTTCTGGTTGCCCTTTTAAGATGTCCTTTCCACTATTCTGTGTTTGACTATCTGTCACTGAGGTATAATTACCTCATGAAAGACATACAATTCATGCTCTTGCACAGTTGTCAGAACTGGAGGGTGTATCTCACCTGAGAGATTTATACTTTTATCAAAAAGTGAATTTGAGCCTGGTATTGGGGTACATACCTATAGTCCCAGCACTAAGGTGGTAGAAACAGGAGGATTGGGAGTCCAAGAACTGGCTTCTGTTAGTACTCTGTGTCAAAAAAGGTGAATGTATAGAAATGGTGCCAGACATCTGCAATCCAGTTGAAGTTGTAGGATTATTAGTTCAAGATTAACCTAAGCCAATGTAGTAAGATTGTGAGTTCAAGACTAACCTAAGCTACATAATGAGTTTAAAGCCAGCTCTGGTGACAAACAGACCAAACAAAACCAATATGTTGGGGAAGGGCTAAGGAAAAGACCAGGACACTGATGTGAGGAGAGTCAAGACTGGGAATTGGAGGATAGGAAGTGAATTTAAAAGACAGATATTTGGAAAAGGATCTCAGTTCTGGAGAAAATGAGGCCCATACAAGGTCGAAGGAAATGTGACAGGTGAAATGAGCCCTATAGAAGGGAATGAACTGTTGGAGGAGGAGCTGAAGAAGTTTAGTCCAGAAGTTTCCTGAGGAGTAGCAGAACTCTCAGGAGCTGCTGTGGACAGCAGAGGATTGGTTGTGGTCCCAGGGAGCTTAGGAGTGGCATGATTGGAAGTCACAGAGAAAAAAAGGAGTTCAAATGTCCACAATCGAGAACTTTCTAACCGACAAAACTTCCTAGAGAGGCAACTGGGCAGCTCTACTAGGCAATGAGTTCCCAACAGTAACTCATGGTTCAGGGCTGAAGAAGCATCTGCTAGGGTGTGGCCCCCCAGTCAAGCTCTGGCTCAGACTTGGGGCGGAGTCAGATGGTCGAAACTTGGAGGAAGGGGGGCAGTGAGGAAAGGTGGATGGGGCAGAGTGGGCACGAGTGGGGAGTGGGAGTCCTTGGGGGGAGTTTTGGCCCCGGGCCTGGCCTCCCACGTGGCCAGAGTCGCCTCTCTAGGCTGGGCCGGGCTGGGCGGGGCGATGCCCGAAGCCGCGGGCAGGCTGGCGGGAGGGCGGGGAGAGGCGCGGAAGCCCGGCCACATAAAGGAGCCAGCAGCGCAACGGGGGCGGCTCTTTCCTGGGTGGGGTTTGTAAAGTCGTGGCCCGTTAGCAGGAAGCGGAGCATTCGCCCAACGCTAGAGTGGGACCCAATCTGAGCACCCGGTTCTTCCGAGTCCTTGCCGAAGTGTACTGCGCGCTCAGAGCAGCCCGACAGTTTCCAGCCAAACTTCACTAACTCCTCTGCCCTTGCCGCCACCATGCCGAAGACGGTGAGTGCCGAGGACTAGCGCGGTCCGCCCTGGGGGCTCCAGTTTGACCCTTGCTACTCTATGGCTTCGGGGTTGGTTGGTCACAGGCCTGCCGGGGATGCTCGGCTGTCCCTTAAGGCCGTAGGAAGGAGAAAATAGTGGAGTCCTAATTTGAGCACTCTAGGGGGGGTGACGGGGTGTACAGACTAAGTGTGGACAAGGAGGGGCCAGCCTTTCTCGGATTTCAGTTCCCTGCCTCTGGGATGAGGCAGTGGAAACTCTTTGAGGGGCTGGATGAATCCCCTTTTCTAAAGGGTCGTTGGGCACTGGGAAAACGACTCTACTTTTGAGAACATTTCCCCGGCTCAGGAATTGGCGCCTTTCTGGAGCAAGGCTATCACTGTGTCAGAAGAACCCCATGGTTACAGAGAAGCAGGGAGGAGAGAGGAAGTTGCTCAGGGCGGATCCCGCACACCCATCTACCTTTCCCATAACCGCCCCTCTTCTACCCCACTTCTGCTCTGCCCCCTTCCACCGCTTCTCAGCTCCAACTGCTTTCCCCTGGAAGATGAGGAAAGATGTAGAGGGGCTCATCAACTGAGTTACTTTACTCAGGGATACAAACACTTCATTAGGTACAAGTCTGTGGAGGGGCCCACTCAACCTACTGGAAGACAGGGCAGGTTTCTCTTCCTCTATTAAATCCCTGTCAGACATAGTGCCTCTCTATCCCCTTAGGACCGTTTTGTGAGGTATAGGTTTTCTTCTGTGGTGGCCACACCTATCTAGTGTGGTGGTTGATTTGAGATCTGGTCTCCACCCCACTGGCTGTTGCTAGCAGAAGCCTCCAGGGAGTGAGGCCTAGGGGGGCCGGATGCCCAGTAGGGAGGGGTGGGGGAGGGGTATGTGCCTGACTAATGAGCTCTGCTTGCTTTTGTGCAAGTCACGCCAGGTCCTTGCTCATGAAGGCCCTATAACCACCGCGAATTGAGTTTCTTAAGTGAAGGGGCTTGCTAGGCTCCTATGTTGTATGTTGCTAGCCTACCCATCTCTCTAGTACTGCCTGAGCCTGGTAGAACTGAGATAGTGACTAGGATGCTTGAGAAGGGATGAGGGAGCCTGGGAAGAGAGGAGAGTGAATAGATGTGGTGAGGTCTTTGTGTCTATGTTGAGGTTTTCTTGCCACCTTACTATAGTCCAGCTACACTGCCGAGTTGTCTTTACCTTCTCAGAACTCTGTTCTTAAGAAACACCAAGGTTTTTTTTGTTTGTTTTTTGTGTTTTAAATTTAAATTTTTTGAGACAGAGTCTCTTGGTCTTATATAAAATTATACTTTGTGAAAGTATGTACATATGTGAAATTATACTTTGTTCTGCTCCTCCACTGCCCTCCTGTTGTCTCCTTCACCCCAAGACCTCTGGTAGATTTCCTTCCTCCCCTCAGTTAGTCATCCTCTTCCCTTCTGTTTTCTTCTCACATGCATTCTGTTGCTGGGCTTATCGGTTGGGCAGGATCTCACCCTATAACCTAGGCTGCCGTGGGACTCCCCATGTAATGTAGGTGGCTTTCAGATTTTTGCCAATCTTCCTGCCTCAGCCTCTGAAGTGCTGAGATTACAGGCTTGAGCCACCACACCTGGCTTGTTAATTTGTTTTGATAGAGGGTTTGAGTCTAGCGAAGGCCAATTTGAGCTCACTTTGTAGTCTGAGATATACTTAAAAACTCTTGGAAGTAGTCCTTCTCAAGTGCAGGGATTGTAAGTTTGAGCCACCACTAAACTCGGCTTCCACGTCTTCTCTACCGTGTACTTAGCCATTTCTAAAATATGAAAGATACAGAATGGTAGTGTAAAATCAAATTTCTTCATTTGTGTTAGACATGGTCAGTTTCACTGTTAAAGCCAATTTCTCCTAGCCAGGGCAACCTTCTTTAAATATGTTGAAATATACCTTTTTTTGATTGTTTCTGGTTGCTAGTTCCTAAAGTCTGGTCTTTGTCTTTCAAGATAAGGTCCTATACTGTTGTAGCACAGGTTGGCCTCCAGCTCCTAGCCATCTCAACCTAGCCCTCTGAGTGCTAGGATCACAGGCTATCATATGACCAGTCCATCTATCCCTTCTGGAGAGAAGAGAATTTAAATTTAAAATGTCTTTCCTGGAGAGACTGCCCAACAATGCAGTCTCACATGTTCTGGTCTCAGTGCCCACATGACAGCTTACAACTGTCTGTAATGCCAGTTCCAGGGAATCTGACTCCCTCTTTTGGTGTCCTTAAGCATCAGGCACAATTGTGGTACACATACATGCTGCCAAAACACTCATGAACATAAAATAAAAATAAATAAACCTTTTCTTGAGAAGGTCTTTCCCTTTCAATTTCATCTTTAACTTTTTTTTTTTTAAATTTCAAAGATTTAGGAGACTCACTTGGATTCTCTAAAAAAGAGATTGTTAATTTTTCAATAAATAAACTTTATGATTTATTAAGTGTTACAATTTATTTATTTACTTAACTGGTTTGATGAAACAAGGTCTCATATATCCCAGGCTAGGCTTGAAGGTCCACCACCTAAATGCTGGGATTTGTTGTCATACTACCAAGTTCAACTCTTCTTATTGTCTAGATGGGGAGATTGAAACTGGTGATGGGGCAGACGGACCATGAGTGTTGTAGCATACCAACAGGAAGGCTACAATTTGGGGCTAGATCTTTTTGTGGGGGTCAGTCTTGGAACAACCTGTTTGATTTACTGGGATTTAGCAAGTCAGGGGCAAAAGTGATCAGTGCTCATTGGATGGTACCATCCATGATAGACACAGAGCCTAGCTCTTTGAAATGTTTGAAAACTTCTGGGTCCGCATTCAGCTAAACTTTAACAGGGACTGTATGAACTGTTGATTTTCCTGCCATTCCTAGCATTGCTTGAGCCACTGAAGTGGCACTAAAGTGGTACTTGGCGAATAGAGGGCAGAATTTCAGGCTTCTAACCCTTGAACCAGCCCTGCCTGTAGACTTGAGAGGGTGGGGCAAGGGATCAGGAATGAAAGTTGTGTGGGAGGCTTCTGCCTCTGTCTGCTGCCACCCCCCATCTCTCTGTTTTTTGGAAACAGTTTCTTGCTGTGTAACCCTCAGTGACCTATAAAACAGGCTTTTTTTAAAAAAACAAAAACAAAAACAAAAACAAAAAACAAAAAACCTCACAGCAGTCCTCTTGACTCTGCTTCAGAATTCCTGGAATTACAGGTGTGAACTACCACCTGAGGGTGTTTTGTTTTGTTTGTTTTGAGACAGAGTCATGTGCAGCCCAAATTGGCCTTGATTCCAGGCAATCCTATTTCTGTCTCTCTAATGATGAAATTATATGGCCTCTACACATACACACACACACTCTCACACACTTGAACGAGTAGACATCAAAGGGCAAATTTTGGGAGTCAGTTCTCTTCACTATGGGATCTGGGAATAAAGTGGTCAGCTTTGAGCCATCTTGGAGGTCATTTGATCAGTTGTTTGTGACTGAATCTCATGTTGCCCACATTGGATTTGAACTAGATATATAGGCAAGGATGACCTTGAACTCTGTTTTCTACTTCAGCCTCCATCATACTGGGATACCAGATGAGTGTTATAGTGTCTAGCTTTTCTCCACTCTTGATTTGCCAATTTGCTGAACCCTTTGCGAAAGTATAGCTAGTAGAGAACAGAACCTGTACCATCTTGGGGATTTCATTTATACTTATCTATGGAAAATCTCTTGCACAGAGAGGGAAAAGTCAAGGCACAAAATAGCCTCTACTTTCATCTTGGCAGAAGGTTGCTCTGTCAGTCAGTGATGGGGTAGTGTTCCCTATTGCATTATTCTCTAAGTGCCTATAATGGCAGCCTGTAAGGGAAGTGTTGCCAGGCATGGTAGCTCATGCCTGTAATTGTAGCACTTGGGAGGATAGAAGATTCTAGTGAGTTTGAGGCCAGCTTGAGCCATAGATTGAGGCTCCTAAACCCCTCCCCCCAAAAAAACTTAACAGTAAACAAAAAGAAGGTGGTGCCTTTTCTTTGGTCTGTTACTATAGTCCAACTGCTTTACTAGATTGTGGACATGGAAGGGACATTTAGAGGTCATTTAGTCTTTCCCCATGCTTCCAAATCTAATTCTCTATGGATGAGAAGTGATGACAGCTACAATTATTCTGAACTCTGTTCTAATAGTGTTGCTTAGCAACAGTCTTTCTTAGGTTCCATTGTATATTCCTGGGAGTCCACCCCTACCCCCACTGGAATTTCTAGACTCAGGGTCCCTGGAGGGGGAGATCTGGCTACCAGCAGTACTATCAGGGTTGGGCTTTTCATGGCTACACTGGCTCTGATCTTTGAAGATAGATACTCATTCTGCCTGATCTTTGAAAGATAGAACTGAGTTTATCATGCGCTTCTTTCTTAACTTCCAATCTTTTCTGCTACCCCACCTCATTCTTCTGTCCCTAAAGAGGGGAAACAAACAAACAACGAACAGTACAAAGGTGGTCTTCCTTGGGGCTGTCCGTTGGTCAGTTCATGATGAGGATGGTTTTTCATAATTGACTGGCTTTGCTGTTCATCCCTTTTACTTCATGCTTGATAGAGCTGAAAAACTTCACAGTTCCAGGTTCTAATTTGTGATAGAAGATCTCTAAGTTAGGAGGGTTAGCCTTACATGAATGTGGATGGTAGGTGTTGGGAAATAGAAAGTCAAACTCAGCTTAGAGTATTTGTTCTCATTCTATATAAGGAGATGAGATGTTCTTTTATTTTTAAAGATTTATTATGTGTTATTTATATTTGAACAATCAAAAAATTTCCTTGAAGCTTGGCAGTGGTGGCACACATCTTTAATCGCAGCATTCTGGAAGCAGAGACAGGTTGATCTCTGTGAGTTTGAGGACAGCCTGGTCTAAAGAACTAGTCCCAGGACAGCCAGAGCTACACAAAGGAACTCTGTCTCAAACAAACAAACAAACAAACAAACAATTTCCTGGAAAGTGTTCCTAGGACCTTTAAAGGAGTTCTGTGAATGTACAGCTACCTGTCAATTGCTGAAATTCTAAATCTTGCCTGAGTCTATAAAATTAAACAGATTCCCTCCTAAATTTTGTTTTTAGTTTTTGAAACCCAAAGTTGCTGTTGGTCCAGATTGGCCTAGAATGCATGAGAATCTCCTGACTCAGCTTCCTAAAAATATCTTAAGTTGTCATATTAAGTAGAAGACTGTGGAATATTCTACATGTCTCATTCCTTAACATTTTGTTAAATCTACAAATATATACAGCTGAGTTAATGTAAATTAATTGTGTTCATCAAATTTTCACAGCAGCAAAATTGAATAAAAATAAAGGAAATAAAGTTCTAACTGATGAAGAAAGTCTAGGCATCGTGGTATAGGCCAACAATCCCAGTACTTGAGAAGTAGAGACAGGGCGATCAGGAGTTTAGGGTTATTCCCTACCAAATAGTGAGTTTGTATCCAGCTTGGGCTACACGTCTTAAGAAACAACAGAAAGGTTGTCCAAATAAAGTAGGCCATTAGCTAATTCTTTTCTGTCTGCTCTCAGTATTTCTTCGAGTTTGTCACAAGGGACCTGTGCCAGTAATAGGTAAACTTTAGGGACCTTCTGATACTGATATTCTTGACAGCCGTGATGGTACAGTAGTATATATACCCTTGCGGATCCTTTTTTCATATGCATTCTTGTAGACATTCTTTAGAATTTGAGCATCTTTGATGTGCTAGAGGATACTAGAGATACAGAGTTCACACAGTGCTTGCCCAAAGGTATTTATCTTGTCTCTCTATATTTCTGCAGTATTGTTTGCTGAGTACCAGTTTAGAATGTAGTTTCTGGTTCGTTGCATTAGATCTTGCTAATAATACTGGAATGAGGACTCTTAGCTATTTATTTTTCTGTTGAGTTTGGGGCTTTTGGATGTTTTATATTTTTTATTAATTAATCCACTTTACATCCTGATTGAAGCCCCCTCCTAGTCCCACCCTCACTACTCTTCCCCCATTACCCCTTTCCTTCTTCCCAGAGAAGGAGAAGCTGTCCTTTGGTACCATCCCACCCTGGGATATGGAGTTGAAGCAGGAGTAGGCACGTCCGTTCTGTATTTTCCTTCCTTCCTTCCTTCCTTCCTTCCTTTCTTTCTTTCTTTCTTTCTTTCTTTCACCAAGGAAAGAAAGAAACTAAATGAAACTATGTTATGAAGATGGTAAGTTTATCAAAGAGCTCTCAGCAAATAGGAAAAACTTCATAAGAATTGGGTGTATGATTAATAAAAAAGATTAAATATTCATGACATTGAAAAAAAAAAGGAGTTGGGTGTAGTGGCTTCTGCCTGTAATTCCAGCACTCTGCGACCGAGGCAGGAAGATGTTGTGAGGTTGAGATCAGTAGTCTAGGCTACATAGTGTTTTCAGTGTCAACCTGAATAACACAACAAAACCCTTGTCTTCATAAACAAAGAAATAATACCTTTGTAGCTTTCTCTTCCTGTCTTCTCACATGGTAGAGTGCCTGTTTGACAGCATCATATAGATTTCCTCTAGTTTTGCTGAAAGGTTTGGGAGATACTAGGCTTCTGACGGGGGAGACAAAGCTCTTAAGACAGAGAAGAAGGATTACCCTACTGCTTTTGTCTCCAAGTGTTGGGATTACAGGCATGGCCACCACATCTAGCTGGACATTATGAACTATCTTTAATTTATTTCTAAATACACTTGAGTAGTTAGATATATTGGTAGGTATTAAAAAGGTGGTGAAGATAAACAAATCTTGTAAGGTGTGTGCTACCAGTGAGTAGAGGACTAGGTACCATGGGATATAGCATTTCAAAAAGACATTCACACTTAGAGCATCCCAGAGCTTCCTCAGCCTCAAGGTTCGATTTAGCTAATTGTTTTTAGATAGCCAGGGTTTCTCACAGGAATATGCTGAGCGACAGAACATCTGAGCTGGCCTTTTAGTTTAGCTTTCATGTTTTAGATGAGCACACTGAATCCCACAATAAGGAAGAAATTGCAGTGAGCTAATAATAATAGGGCCAGGGCATCTTGCCTGAGGTCAGTATTAAGAGAGGATGTTTAGTGTTTTCTGACTCAGTTGGGGGTAACTTGACCATCCTGTTAGTGACTGTACAGCAATCCCCAGGGAGTTTTAAAGATGGAGATGGTTCAAGTCTTGGGCATTTCTTTGGAACTCTGTAGTACTTCCTGATGGTTTTTTCTTGACCATGAAAGGTGGTAGTAGACAAATGGTTGAAGGGACATAGAGTTTGTTTGGCCATTTTCTTTCTTCAGACTAGGCCTTACTGTTCTAAAAGTCATATTTTTCTTTGCAACAGGATTTCTAGCCCAGGTTGAACTTGACCTAGTTATGTAGCTAAGAATGGCCTTCTTTATCCTTATGCTTTCATGTGCCCGTCAACTGCTGGGATACAGGTGATCACAACCATGACTTTGTTTTTTGAATCCTTCAAAATTATTTATTTGTGTACTGTACATCTTTGTATGTACATATGTTTGTGTGCATCCATCCACATGTGGCATTGCCTACGGCATGTATGGACAACTTTCAAAAGTCAGTTCTCTCCTTCCACCATATTGAACTCCGGTCCATCAGGCATAGTAGCCAGTCCCTTTACCTGCCGAGCCATCTCTGAGTCCTTGTTTTTTGTTTTGAAACAGATCTCATGTAGCTCAGGTTGGCTTTGAACTTGCTGTGTAACTGAGTCTGGCTTTGAATTTCTGACTGTTTTACTTCCTTCTCCTAAGTGTTGAGAATATGGACTTGACCTCCATGCCTATCAAGGTCTGACCTCTTTGAATTCAAGCTTGACCTGTCTGTTGTGTTAGAACACTATTGTAGGACACTATGGTTAGAAGAACAGTTGTCTTTCTAATTTAATGATAATATTTGGTGCTGTAGCAACCATTTTAATATAATCCAGAGTCAACTCTATAATTAACCATCAACTCTAGGTACTTTGCTAGTGGGTCAGGTCTTGGGTCATTAGTGTAGGTGGGGGGAAGGACTTTTAAGGCTTTCATAGAAAGGGTATAGTATTAAAAGATACAGACTCCAGAATTAGACTGCTTAGATTCACATTCTAAGCACCCACCTATGTGACCAATGAGTTGTTCCTAATATGCACAAGGCCCTGGGTTGAATCTCCAGAACTAAAAGAAAAAGGAGCTAAGTAATTTACCCAAGGTATAACTGGTTAATCACATAGTTGCAATTTGAATCCAAACTGTCTGGTTCTAGAGTCTGTGAATTTCCCCTCTCCATCTCCATTCCCCTTCTCCTTATCACCTTTCTCCAGTCCCTCACATCTGTTTTGTTGTTGTTATTTGTTTGTTTTTTGTTTCTGTTTTTGTTTTTTGATAGTCTTCTTTTGTAGAATAGGCTGGCCTTGAACTTGTAACCATCCTTCTGCCTCTGCTTCCTGAGTGAGATTTTTTTTTTTTGGAGTAGAGTCATGTTAGGTGGCTCAAACTTGTCTCTGAACTCTGGTCTCAAGTGGTCCCCTTCTCTTTTGGCCTTCTGAATAGCTAGGACGATAGGTATGGAGCAAATATGCCTCAGTAGGTTACTTCTGAGCCTTCTTTTCCTCAACTGTAATTTAAAGGTAGTTAGTAACTGCTTCCTAGGTTGTGCCGATTAAGTGAGATGATTTTATATAAAGTGCTTATAAGTGTGCCCAGTAACTAATCGTGTCATACAAGTGTAACCACCAATTATTATTAATATGTTCAACCACCTATTAGGAGCTCAGTTTTCATAATTTATTGATTGTTACTATTACTGTAAGGAATATAAATATCATGAATAGAATACAATTCGTGTTTTTAAAAATTTCCCATTTAATTGGAAATTTAAGGTTATTTCATTTTTAGAAAAAGTTTGATTAAAATATATTGTATTTTCTATAGATTTTATTTTATTTTATTTTATTTATTTATTTATTTATTTATTTATTTTGGTTTTTCGAGACAGGGTTTCTCTGTGTAGCCCTGGCTGCCCTGGAGCTCACTCTGTAGACCAGGCTGGCCTCGAACTCAGAAATCCGCCTGCCTCTGCCTCCCGAGTGCTGGGATTACAGGCGTGCGCCACCACTGCCCGGCTCTATAGATTTTAATAAGAAGTTTACTGGGACATTAATGGGATCATAAAGAGGTTCATACTTGGGGGTAGAGGCCATTCTGGGTGGGAAAATGCTAGGATTTTTATATAAAGGCGTAAACTAGGTAGTTTTAGGCCAGTTTCCTTTTAAAATTGTTCTTGTTTCATTGGTAAAACTTCTGAAAGGTCTGTGAAGGATACTTTACCTTAAGGTTTCTGAAACCAGGAGAATTAATTCTAGTAAAATCTTATTTTTCTTGTCCAAGAAAGTTTCTAAATGGCTCCAGGAGATGGTTCAGTGGGTGAAATGAGGACCTGGGTTTGGATTCCCAGAACCTATGTTAAGGGTACATCTGCAGTTCCTGAGCTCCTACTGCAAGATAGGAGGCAGAGACTGGAGAATTCTGGAAGCATATGGGCCAGATGGCCAGGAATGAAGTAGCAGAAACAAGAGGGACACTCTTCTTCATAAGAGGAAGCCTAGGACTGATAATTGAGGTCATCCTCTGGTTCTCTACATGCATTTTGTGGCATGCACACACACCTACATGTACACATGATAAAAAATGGTTCCTTCCTTCTGTTTGCACTCAATTAAGAAATGGAACTCAGTGAAGACTTTCTAATCTCCCGTTGGCTGTCCTGTGAAGTGAGGTGTTTGGTGGAAAAAATGGAGGGATGGTTTCTCAAGGAGTGATTGTGACAGATGGAGGAATATGATGCTTTCTGACCCTAGCCTACCTACAGCATGGGCACCTTGAACTTGGAGACAGATATTTTGGTGTCAGTTTTCAAGTACAGCTTTTTGGGTATGCCTGACAGAAGAAATAGCAGATTTAATACTGTCTTCAAATTTACTTTTTGCTTGTGAAAATTTGATAGAAAATTTGTGTGAGTATGATACTAATTGAGGCAAATTATGGGACTCAGTGAGGTTTGAACATTTGGTGATAAAGGGCAAAGTAGAGTCCTGTAAAATGATTGTCTTGGTTATGTATTTGGGAGATAGTAGGGGTCAACACCTGTGAGAGGGAGTAACGTTTATCTACAGGGCATGGAGTATTTTATTCTCTTTAGTTCTGGTCTCCCTTAGAAATACAGGATGGATAATATGGCCTCATTATTATTATTTTTTGAGAAAAGGTCTTAGCATATGACCAAGGTGACCTGAAACTCAGAGAGCTACCTTCCTCTAACTCCTGAATTTTGAGATTAAGGGCATCTTCCACCAAGCCTGGAAAAGCCATGTTATTTTTAAGATAGCTGAAGTAGTTTCTGATCTTACCATTTTGTTCTAGTCTGCTCCAATCCCTGGGTCCAGTCTTTTTTCAAAAACCTCAGGCTGGGTATTTGATTAAGTACACCTAAAGGCTCTTTATTCCTTGTTATAATGTTTAATTAATCTGTGGTATAGGGTTGGAGGTGTCAAGGGAACATCCAGTATGATTGTCATTAATTAAGATGCAAAAGTTCTTGCTATCTTCAAGGGTTTAAAATAAGCTAAACTCCGTCTCAACCATCATTGTTGATAATGGAGAGAGACTGGCAAGCCTATAAATGTTATTTTACTAAAACCCAAAGTTATATGGTCTTTTTGCTCTTATATTTGCTTTTTTTCAAAATACCATGAAAAAATACCAGCGACATCAGAAATAATAAACGTAGAACTTCCTTCCCCATGTTCTTTATTTCCTTTGGTCCCTGGGGCATAGTGAATCTAGAATACACTTGGCAAGAATATTGGCTACTTTGCTTCAGGGTTACCTTACTTTTGTCTTATGGGTGCTTGGAGGGCTGCTCATGAAATGGTTGAGCTGGATCTGGGAATAATAGCCTATTTGCCTTTCTGCAATAACCTAGGCATTTTCCTATGATTGGGAGCTTGCCTCCTGGCCAAAGGCCAGTTGCCAGAGGAAACCAGTGACTAAAGGCTTCCTCCCCATGATGTCACCTTCTGGAACCATTCCTCATGATTCCCCATGAGTTGAGTGACCTTATTTGGATATTTTCACCCCCTCAAATGCTCACCTCTCCTCAACCATTTTCCTGTTCTTCATAACAGGGATCACCATCTTCAAGGTTTTGCAATGCTACCTGTAAACTTTTCTCCTTAGGGCCTAGAGAGGAAGAGGAGGAGCAGGAGGAGGAGGAGGAGGAGGAGGAGGAGGGAATGGGAAGTGAGAAGGATGAGACGCCCCCCCCTGGGGGGGGAGGGCAGGCTCTGGAATGATTGTGATTTCTCCACCCTGCTTTCTTATCTTTTCTTTTCCACTTGTACCTGCATAGTTACCTGTCTTTAGTTTTTTAGCAAGCTCTCTGACAGCTTAAGTGTGGTTTTGCTTGGCCTGAAAAGGCATAGGAGGTGGGGTAGGGCTAGGGCTTTCAGCATCTGAAAGTATTTTTTTGGAGTAGGTAAGGCCAAGTCTTGGCATGTGCCTGTTCTATGCCTAGGTTTCCTAGGTTTCCTCAGATTAGGTTAGAAGAGCAGAGCTTTTGATGCATAAAGCTTCAGGCACTTGTCTCATTCATTATTTTTTTTTCCTGCTTTGAAATTTTGTTGTCTGATTTATTTATTTCATTTTATGTGTTTTGCCTCCCTGTATGTCTACACAACACTTGTGTGCCTGGTGCCTGAGGGCAGAAGAGGGCATCAGCTCCCCTGGGACTGGAGTTAAGGATGGCTGTGAGCTGCCATGTGGTTGCCATGTGGACTGAACCTGGGTCCTCTACAACAACAGCAAATGATTTTGGAGTCATCTGTCCAGCCCCCCAGTTTTCTACTTTTTAGTAGACACTGTACAGTGGAAGCAGTAGTGGGCTGAATCATGATATCTGGTTTTAGCTTCTATCTGGGTGACCTTGGACAAATAATTTTCACACCTTAATATCTTTATGCGTGAAACATTCTGATATGTGTTTACTTTTAAAGAGAATAGGAAGATAGTTGTGTAACAACAGAGAACAGTAAGTGTTTAAAGTTGTCCTGTCTCCTTTAAAATAACGTTGAGGATGTTTTCTCTCCTAGATATCAGTATGGAAACAGACTATTTCCAGGAGCCCTACTGTGGGGACAGTGACTTGGGGAAACAGCTATTGACAGTGCACCTTGGGTAAAGCATTTCACACCACTCTGAAGACTAGAGTTGCTGGCTATTTTGGGTTATTGTTGACTCCAGAGAGAATAGAAGACCCTTGGAATAGCCATACTTTGATGCGGAAAGGGGACGACCAGGAAACCAAACCAAATTGATTGATTCCCCTCTCTTCCTATAAAAGCCTTTCGGGGGGCTATGGGATTACTCTTATTTTGAGTCTTAAATTACTAAGATTTCCTCTTGTCTGAGTCACTGTTGTCTCTTCTGCCCTTGTAGAGGGAAAGCTATATGTGTGTCATCGGGTGGAACAGGAATAATTTCTAGCCAGGAAGTTTATTACCACATAATCTCTATTTCCATGCTTAGTGTTGGGCTTTCATCTGATTCTGCATTATATAAATATTGTGTTAGACCTATAGATCAAGGGTGATGAAATTATAAACATGTTGTGAAGGTATGTTACATTGATACAGCATAAGAAAGGCTATGCTTTTGCTTCCTACCTATCCTCTGTCTTTGGCCCAGTACTTGCTTATCAATCCCACACTGTATCCTAGCCTTTTAAAAAGTGGCCCTGAACATGAACCTCATAGACTCTGAAGTATTGACATCTTTTTCCTTTTAGAACAATTTTGAGGCAGCTAACCTAATGTGTTCGTTGTGTGAAGCTTGATAATGCTGTTTGGGACAAGTTTCTTTTGAATTGAGCTGGAATGGTTTCTGGGTCATAAAGGCAGTTTCTTTTGCTTTGTTGGAAGCTTCTCATTTTTCATGCCCCCTACCCCCCCATGGTATCTACCAGTTCCCCTTACCTCAAGAAGTGACTATTTCTAGATGGCCATTGTTAGAGACATACAAAATTTCTTTCTTTCTTTCTTTCTTTCTTTCTTTCTTTCTTTCTTTCTTTCTGTGTGTTTGATACAGGATCTCTTATAGTCAGTCCATTATATCCTTAAGTTCAGTATGTAGCCGAGGATCCAAGGATGAGCTTGAATTCCTTATCCTACTGCCTCCATCTACCAAGTGCAGGATTACATGGCTGTACCACCTTATCCATAAGTCTTTCTGCCCAACTGCCTTTGAGATAGGATGCCCATAGTGGCCTAATAAACAGTGTAGCACAGGTTGACCATTTTCTTGCCTTAGCTTCTTGAGTAGGATTCCAAGTATTTGCTATCACACTCAGCACGGGCAAACCTTTTGAAGGGTGTTTAGTCAGCAATAGACAAGAGTGGGAGAAGCAGCAGCAGTATATGTAAGGGATCCTGCATGAGACATGGGAAGCACTGGTAATAGACAAAAGACATGCTCTGTGTGTGTGTGTGTGTGTGTGTGTGGTATATTATAATGAAAAATGGTCAGAATCAGTGCATAAAAACCCAAGCTTTTCTGGTCTTGATTTATTGGTGCTTGTTGAGTGTACCACCCCACCATGGTTTTGGTTTGTTTGTCTGTTTGAGACAAGATTTCAGTCTATATCCCAGGATGGCCTGGAACTCATTAGGTATAAAAGGAGATTGGCCTCATAGAAGTTATCTTTCCTCAGCCTCCCAAGTACTGGGATTGTAAATATACCATATCGAGCTATTCCTTTTAGAATGCAGAAATGCTGTGGCTTCCTGAGGCCCTCTCAGGAACCTTATAGCCTAGTTCTTTTAAGAAACAAATGTATGGAATGTGGTTCCAACTGGCCCAGCATGGCCCTACTCAAGATTGTTACAAGTAGCTGGGGTGGGAGGTGGTCCCTTCTCCTTAGCTCTTTAGCTTCAAGTGAGTGGTGCTACAGAAGAGGGGTACCTGACCCTCTTTTAGATAAAGGTAGAAGTATTTATAGACGCTACAGTGAAACTAGGTTCCTTTCAGGTCTACAGGCTTCAAGTTTTCTATGTATTGTTAGAACACTTTTCTCTATGTCACTGATTATATAGTTTTCTGAGGCCTGTTTATCCCATCTATTTTGAGCAAACAGCTTATGAGGGAACCATCAAAGTTCAAAGTCATTGAGGACAGATACTCTTTTCTTTTGTTTTTTCTTTCTTTTTTTAATTGTATCTTAGTCTGACCCATGACTCTGTAGGTAGCTAAGGATTCAAGCCAGCCTAACTCTGTATCTTAGCCTATTTGTAGCCAAGGATTCAAGCCAACCTTAGCCTATATCTTAGCCTGTATGTAGCCAAGGATTCAAGCCAACCTTAGCATATATCTTAGATTAACACATGACTCTGTATGTAGCCAAGGATTCAAGTTAAGCTAGAATTCCTGATCTTCCTGCCTCTGTCACACAAGTTTTGGAAAGCAGGCACGTGCCACCAGGCCTGGTTTATGCAGTGCTGGAGATTGCAGCTAAGGCTTTGTGCATGTTAGGCAAGTATTCTACAAATTGAGCCATGTTCCTATCCCTGTGTAGATATTCTTGACACAGCATGCTTTTTGTATTCGGCATATACTGCACATAGCTTTTTGCTGCTGTTTTGGTTGTTTGCAAAACTATAATCTACATTAGGGCTTTGTGTCTTATAAAGAAATGTTTAAACATTTTAATTTGTAGATAATATCTTGGTCAAGTTTAAAACACAACTGTAAGGGTCTTTCTTGTTCAAAGTCTTGTGGTAGATCTGGGGATATAGCTTAGTAGAGTGCTGAGTTTAATCAGTAGAGCTCTGGGTTCGATCCTTAGCACTGTATAAATCATGCGTGGGGGTACACATACACACATATATAATGCTAGCATGCTAGCATGCAGATGGTAGAAGCAGAAGACTCAGAAGTTCAGGTCATTCTTATACACACACACACACACACACACACACACACACACACACACAGTGAGACGAGTTTGGGACATGTGAAACTCCATCACAAAGCAAATCAGGAAAGTCATGTAATTAACTCATATGTACAAAAGCTACTTTTGAAGTTGAGACTGCTTTCAAGATTATATTCTTCATGTTGTATTAGCTGAACTCACTCCAGAGGTTCTCAACCTTCCTAATTCTGTGACTCTATTCCTTATGTTGTGGTGACCCCAACCATAACATTTTTTTCTATTTCATAACTGTAATTTTGCTACTTTTATGAATTGTAAGGTATCTTACAATATCTGATATGCCACCCAAAGGGGTCAAGACCCACAGGTGAAGAACCACTGCACTAGAGTCTAAGCTGAATCTACTACTGTGTCAGTTTCATGAGAACAAAGATTGGTTTCTACTATCCATTATATAGCCTCTATAGCATAGTGCCTGACACAGAGTAGGTACTCAAGAAATATATGTTGAAAGATACATTTCGTATTCATTAAATAGATCTTCCAGCAAGCTGAACAACTCCATATTTCCCTGGAAAGCACCTAAGGTGGATTTATTTGGGCCCTGGCAGGGTGGAGTATCAATAGTGCCGGGCAGTGGTGGCATACGCCTTTAATCCCAGCACTTGGGAGGCAGAGGCAGGTGGATTTCTGAGTTCGAGGCCAGCCTGGTCTACAGAGTGAGCTCCAGGACAGCCAGGGCTACAAAGAGAAACCTGCCTCGAAAAACAAAACAAAACAAAACAAAAAACAAACAAACAAAAAAATAGTGCCAGAGAATGGAATGGAAAGGCATTGTTTTTCTTGTGTACCTTATAGTGGCCATTTATCTATTGAGTGTTCCTCCTGATCACAGTCAATTTCCACCTCTCTTTCCCATGTCTTCAACAGTAGTTTTCATGCCAGGGGGGAATATTGAAATCAAGGCCTTTAGTGGATTCTAATAGGCAGCTGTGTGAGCATTTCAATCTGCCTTTGTGGAGCAGCCCAGAATTTGGCTGTAGAGTACATATTTGAGGCATTACCTAGTGTAAATTTTTTTTGGTATGTGTAGTGCTCATTATGGCACTGCCAGTAGACAGGACTGAATTATGTAATCAGATCTGAAGAGGTTTGGGTAGAGCCCAGCATAGATGGGTGGGATAACAAGGAAACCCTGGAGATCATATTGATGGAGTACCCAACAGCTATTGCTACTATAGCCACACACTCCATGTGCGGCTGTCTGAGAGCCCAGAGCTGCACATCTTTGCAGATTTGGACATATTGTAATCAAAGTGGCATTCTTTTATGGGAAATGGAGAAGATTTTCTTCCTTTCACTTCTGAGATAGAAATGTGGTTTGTATTGGAAGACATAATATTAAGCTTACTAGTTAATGCCATAAAATAGAGCCTATGAAGGTTACCATGTTTTTGTTCTGTTCTGTTCTGGTTTTGAGATAGGATCTCACTATGCAGTGTTGGATAGCAGGGGACTTGTAATGCAGACCAGTCTGGCTTTGAACTCAAAGAGATTTGTCTGCCTCTGTTTCCCAAACACTGGGATTAATGGTGTGTGTGATCACACCCACCAGTTACCTTGTTATTAAAGGACTCTTTCCATTTGGTTTTAAAGGATTTTTTTTTTCTATTTGTTTTAGAGTGCTGAGCTAGACATTGTGCCAAGAATGTTAATAAACATAGACTGTAGGATAGATTTAAATACAGATTGTTTTTATTTTACAGTTTTGGACTTTACCTTTTGGCAATACAAGGAAATCAACCTAGGGCCTTGAATATGCCAGACAAGCCCTCTATTTCTAAACCACATTCCCAGTACTCTTTCTACTTTTTATTTTTATTTTATCATGTACTATTCTTGGATAGTTCAAGTAGCTCAGGCTTGCTTTAAACTTGCTGTATAGGCTGAGGATGACCTTGAATTTATGATCTTCTTGCTTCTACTTCCTGACTTCTGGTATTACAGGTATGTACTATCATGCCTGATAAATTTGGAGGATCTCTTTAAATTAAACTTAAACTCTCTCAGTAGACCTTGAACTTAAAATTCTGGTACCTTAGCCCACCCACTGAGTAGCTAGGATTACAGGCAAATAGGCCCAGATGTGGACTTGTGTAGCCAGAATTTGCTGCTTTGTGGTTTCTTCTTTCTTCCATGTTTCTCCACCCTTTTCCTACCCTTTCAACCCCCTAACACTATAGGGGAGAGAAAAAAGGATAGAAAGGAAAGGGGTAACATTATCATTGGGCTACTTCCTGCTAGTTAGGAGCATCAGGTTCCTTTGGGGCAAGTTTGATCTTTGTCATTAGGATATCTAATATCTTTTTTTTGATCTTTCTTCTTTGTGCATGACTACTTAACAAACTGCAACAAACCACCAAACACCAACCTACCCTGCCTCTCAGGGCCCTAGCATTTATATACTCTCTGAAAAGTTCCTAGAATTTACAATCACAGAAACTGTTTGCCACTGGCAAAATCACAACCCCACAAAAGCACAAGGAAAATCATAGTCAGCTGCTGTGGACAATCTGAAGCAGCCCCATATCACGGGATTAAGATGAAAACATATAATATTTCTGTGTTTTCTAAAGAAACCAAAACTCCAAAATCGTTACTACAGACTTATTTGTTTGTCCTTCTTATCTTCCTTCCTTTTTTCATTTTTTGAGACAATGTCTCTCTGTGTAGCCCTGCCTTTCCTGAAATTCTCAATGTAGACCAAACTAGTCTCAAACATACAGAGATACACCTGCCCTTGCCTCCCAAGTGCTGGGATTAGAGATGTGTGTCATTGTTTTCATTATAAAATGAATACATTATTTGATTTGATAAAACCCACCAACAGCAAACAACATAGGGCTAGGTATGGAGATGTACATCTGTAATTCCAGCACTGCAGAGACAGAGAGAGACAGAAGGATCATGAATTTGCATAGTGAATTCCAGAACAGCTAGGGCCACTTAGTGAGACTCTTTTAGTTAGGGTTTTATTTCTATAGTGAGAAACCATGACCATGGCAACACTTATGAAGGAAATCAGCTTACAGTTCAGAGGTTTGGTCCTTATCATCATGGAGTATGAAGGCAGACATAGTGCTTGAGAAGGAGCTGAGAGTTCTCCATCTGGATCCTCAGGCAACAGGAAGAGAGAGTGACACCGGGCTTGGCTTGAGCATCTGAAACCTCAAAGCCTGCATCCATAGTGACACACTTCCTTTAATAAGGCCACACACACCTGCCCCTCAAGGCCCCACCTTCTAATAATGCCATTCCCTATGAACATATGGGACCAATTTCTTTCAAACCACTACACCCTCTAAATTCAACAAACAAATGACAAGAAATGAGGTAAAAACTGGAAAATAGGAAGTCTCTTCTGTGCCTGACTACTCTTCTGAGAGGATCACTTTTAACCAAGGTGAATGTAGACTAACCCATTCCTTTTTATTCTTCCTTTCCTCCCTTCTTCCCTCCCTCCCTTCCCCCTTTCTTTCTTTCTTCCTTTCTTTCATGTTTTGAGACAATATTTTTACATGAAGCCAAGACTAGCCCTGAACTTTTCATCCTCCTGCCTTAGCTTCTACTTATAGGATTACAGGTGTGTGCTGTCACATCCTGCTAATGTATAGACTATTTTAAATACATTTACACACATGAATCTTTAAGCATGCATGTTGCACTAATTGCATTGTTCTGCAATTTGCTTTGTTTCCATGTAGCTAAGGGGAAAACTCCTTAGGTCTAGGGTAGTTATCTTGTTAAATCAGGTTTTAAATTCTGAATGAGTATAAATAAACAAATGAAGAAATAGGTGGAACTCTGTATATATAAAAAATCCATATATTTTTCTTTTCTTTTTAAAATATTTAATTTAAAAAATATGTGTCTCTTTGTGGGTATGTGCATGTGAATGCAAATGATCTTGTGGTCTGGAATTGGGCATTGGAGCTGGAGTCACAGGTGGTTGTAAGCTATCCAAAATTTCTGCTGGTAAGCAAACTCCAATCCTTTGGAACAGTAGTACATGCTTTTAATTGCTTAGCTATCTCCATCCCCTGACCTCTTCCCCCCCCCCCCCGGGTCAAGATCTCATGTGGTCCAGGTTTGGCCTCTTTTGTGCTATGTAGGTGAAGATGACCTTGAGTTTAGTAGCCAGTCTTCACCTTCTTAGTGCTGGCATTTCAAGGTTGAATTACTATATTGTGCATAGCCCATACACTTTATCAAATGGGAAATAAGTACATCATGAGCACTTGCTTGCCTAGGAGAAAAGGTGTACTGATGTGGGATTTTCAGGCCTTTCTACTGCAACAAAGGATATTGAGAGCTACTTCTCTTTCTATGCTCATCCTGGAAGAGAAATCGCTGTGATTTCATGTGTGTCTCAAATGATCTTTGTAGAGTACATCTTGGTAAGGCAGCTTGCATACTTATGCATATAATGGTTTCGTCCCTGTTTTGTGGTTTTCCAGTTTGGAATAGTTTGTTTCTAGGCAGCACCTAAATGAAAGGCCTGATTATCAGAAGAATGCTGGAAGATGAAGTTGTGTGAGATGAAAGAAACAAAACTGTGAGTGCATCCATAAGTGTATTGGTGGGCACTTTCCTTTGCAGTTTCTGCAAAGACTAGTGTGAAGGCCTGTTAATGAACAGTGAAGCAGAATTAAATATCCTCTCTTCTTTTAACATTCAAACTATGTGCATAAAAGTGGCTCTGCAGAGTGTTCACATGTGATTGAGTCACCCAGTGGAGGGAGATGGTCACTTGTGAAATACAAGTGAACAAATAAACACAAACAAACAAGTAAATGAGTAAATCTAGCCTATTTGTTGCTGGTCCTAGTCTTAGAAATGTACTCATTTGAGTATATTGATCATGTAAAGATGCCAAACCAAGAGAGGAAAAGCAGAATACCAGAAATGCTGGCTTCCTTCCATTTGTGGCAAGCTCCACCTCACTCTTGTGTTTTCAGTTGCCAGACTTCCATTGTGTGTAGAGTAGAGCTTCTGCTTGCCCTCCTTTTAATCAAGCAGCCTCTACCACTAGAGGCTGACCCTGCCTGTGCTGAGCCTCTAGGCTATTGTGTGTATTTTTGCTTTCTCCTTTAGACAAACAGGAAGTAGCCTACAGACTGTGTATTAGAACTTTCTGACTTACTGTGAAGCACAGAAAGCAAAGATCTGAGATCATTTCCCAGAAAGAGAAAAGGAAAGAAAGAAAAGGCATTTTTCTTTTTACCCTTCCTTCTTCCTTCCTTCCTTCCTTCCTTCTTTCCTCCCTTCCCCTTTCCCTCCCTCCCTTCATTTCTTTCTGAGACAGTTTTAATAAGTAGCTGTGGCTGGCTTAGAACTCACCAACTTCAAAGAGCTAATTACATGTGGTGTGCCACCATGCCCAGCAAGAAAAATGGGTTGGGATTTTTGGGTGTGTGTGACTAAGCTATAAGCTGTGCTAGGGATTAAATCTGTGTCTTTGTGGATGGCAGGTGAGAGAGCTCTCTCTACTTCTGGGCTAAACCCTATGGGAGAGTCTGTGTGGTTTGTTGTTTAGCTGTATAAGAATTTCATCCAAGGTAATCCCTGGCATTTATTGTGGGTCAGCCTTGTGAGAAGGTCAGTACTTCCATACTGTCTTTGTAACCTTATGGCAGTTCTTTAACTTTGTTCAGCTTTGTATTCTCCTATTAGTAAAGTGAGGATGATCATGCTAGCCTCAGAGTTAATGGGCAAGTTGGATAAGGTCAAATTGGAAAGCTCTCAACTGTTAACTCTGTAGAAAATCTAGCATATAGGATTCAAGTGCTCAGAGAAGTTTAAATCATGTTTTAATGGCCTCTGTTGACAAAGGCAGTAGAGCATGTCAGATGAAAATGCTCAGCTCACCATTAGGAATGGTTATTATATTTAAAGGGGTAAGCTTCAGTTATCAGAAAAAGTTCACTTTGGATCAGCTTATTCATAGACCATTTGGGATCAATGAGGCATTTCTGTATAATCAGCTTTGATCTCTCTACCACATGGCCTAAGCCATGTGACCATAGGGCATGTAAACTCTGTTGGTTCTTTCAAGGGATAGTGCAAAAAATATGTAATTAGTTGAATAAATAATGCTCTCACAGATTTCTAGTGTAAAGTGGTTAGATTGCTGTTGCTACCACAACCCCGTGTTGTGTGTGTGTGTTTATCTTTAAAATGGGTTTTGTATAACCCTAGCTGCCTTGGAATTCACTATTTAGACCAGGCTGATCTCCATCTTCTGGCAATCCTCCCACCGGAGTCTTCCAAGTACTGGGATTATTAACCCATCTTAAATTGATGTGGAGAACTGATCTTAATCATAAAGAAAATGGCAACAAGGGCTAGAACAAGGGCTATGATGGGCTGTTCCTTTGTAGATCATGTGTAACCTCACTGGTTTGTCCCTCTAGGTCTTGTTGGCAAAGTTATAGGGTAGAAATTAGAAGGGAGGAAACCTAGACCTGAGTGTGCCCTGTATGGACTGTGTTCCAGGGAAGGTGTGTTTCTTCCCTATACTCTACTGGGATTGAGCCTTTGGTGAAGAGCCAAGCTCACACAATCTTGAAAACCATTAAGACTCTCTGGTATGATCTTTTAGCTGTTGAGCAGCGCAGAAAGGAAACCACTCAGATTAGGAAGCTGAGGTGACGTTCTACTTATAGGAGGCAACTCCTATTTAAAATAGCCAAGTCTGATAGGAATTAGATAGCCCTTTTCAGTTTAACTGGTATTGCTCTATAAACATTGTCAAGTGCCCCTTACTTTATTGCTTTCTTACTTACTCTATGTCTGTTTTCTGTGCTGTTGTTGTTTTTTGTTTTTGTTTTGAGATAGTCTAGTGCGCCTAGTGCTGAAATTATCAGCATAAGCTAGTACCTGGTTAATGTGGTGTTGGAACTGAAGTAACCCCAGGACTTCATGGATGGTATCTAAACATTCTACCAACTGAGATACATCTATCCCTAGCCTTCTCCCTGGTGGTCTAGACAAGACAAATAACACCAGCACAAATAGTAGTAATTCTCTTCATTTGTGGTATGCTTTGTAGTTGTGAAGCCCCACCCCACCCCTTACTGTTCTTAATATATACTTACTAACTTTTTCTGGTTAGCAAGTTAGGAGTTATCTCTTCATATAGAGAAATCAAGACTCAAAGTGAGTAAAGAACTGTAAAGCTTATCTAATCTATCTTGGGGACAGGTTTCAAAGATGAGTTTTGGACTCCGCAGGATTTGATGTGGGAAATGGATACAAACATTGCTTCATAAAGACCTAGACTTTCTCTCTAGTCATGACTAGGCCAGAGTTCTGAGATTTGCAAGGAAGAATCCCTTTTGAATATTTGGCCCTTTCCCCATTCCAGTAGCTTCTAATCTCCCCCAGTCTCTTAAAATTTTGAATCAGAAGTGAAGTTTAAAAAGATGAAATTTTAGAGGAGGGAAGACGAGAGTGAGTGGGTGGGAGAACACTCTCATAGAGGCAAGGGAGGGGTGAGGGGAGGGGGGTTTCCAAAGGGGAGAACTTTGAAATGTAAATAAAGTATCAAAAAAGAAAAAAGAAAAAAAAGATGAAATTTAGAGAGAATTCTTGCACTGAAGGGCTGTGTGGGGTTGGCCAGCTGTTCCATTGTTTTCTTTTTCTTCAGGCCTTGCAGTTATCTTCCCATGTCACCTATCCTGTTGCTAGTGTCAGACCATTGCTCTCAAGGCTAATTGCCCTTTCCATCTGTAAGTTCCTTGGCTTTGTCATGCACATAGTTGCTTAGTGAGAATTGCTTGGCATTTGCTTAGACCTAACCAATATAGGGTCTTATACCTTGATAGACATGTGAACATTGATTTTTAGTTTTCTGTCTTTTTCTTTTCTTTATTTTTATTTTGAGACAATTTAATGTAGCTCAGTCTGGCCACGAACTTAGGATATAGCTAAGGATGACCTTGAACTCTTCCCCTTGCCTCTGCTTTAGTTTTCCAACTGACATGTGCTAACATGTTTCTTTTCACTTTTTTAATTCACTAGTTAGTTCTCTGAATTCTTTGTAAAAGATGGTAGAGACAGATGTATCTGTTAGTGAAAATACATTGTAATATTTCCCTTCTGGACTCAATGGGAAGTTTCAAAAGGGAGAGCTTAGGGGGAGCAAAGTAGCTTGATCATGGAGTGCTTGCCTAACATGTGCATGTGTATGGATCCTAACTGCTGAAGAAATGAAAGGAGTGGAAGTTTTGGGTTTGTTAGTACTTGTCAGAAATCTCAACCTTCAAGTTTCCCCACTGCTTCATGTGAGGTACCCTGATTAAAGAATAAGCTTGTCTTCCCAGAGTCATGAGGAGATGGTTACTGTGGAAAAAATATGAAGATACTTTAGGGTTTCTTTTCTCTAGAAACAGCTTCCAAGGGAGCTACACTCCTGTCTTAGTTAGGGTTTACTGCTGTGAACAGATACCATGACCAAGGCAACTCTTATAAGGACAACATTTAATTGGGGCTGGCTTACAGGTTCAGAGGTTCAGTCCATTATCATCAAGGCAGGAGCATGGCAGCATCCAATCAGGCATGGTGCAGGAGCTGAGAGTTCTTCCTGTTCATCTGAAGACTGATAGCAGAATACTGGCTTTCAGGCAGCTAGGATGAGGGTCTTAAAGCCCATGCCCATAGTGACACACCTACTCCAACAAGGCCACTCCCTGGGCCATGCATATTCAAACAATGACACCTCCTCTTGCTCAATACAGGAGCATTGCTGTGAGATTAAGGCTGCTCTGGACTACATAGTGAGCAGCAGGCCATCCAGGACTATATACAAACAAAGCAAAACAAAACAAAAATAATTCAAACACCCCTACCAATGGTGGTGGTGAACTAAATGCATGGCCTTAATGGCCTAAGAAGGAAGCTAGAGATGACTTGTTATAGCACTTCTTCTTACAGTAGAAACTGAGCTTTGGGTAGAGTGCGCTAGACTTGTCTTCTGACCTTGTGCTCAATAAACATGAGTTTGCCTGTGCACTACCTATTGGCATATTTATAGGCATTCATATAGGCTCTAGTTGGTATGGGTTAAGACTGGGCATAAGAATTTTTAACTAATTCTATAAGTGATCCCAATGTTGGGTAAAAGTTAAGATAACTGTATTTCTAGTAGGAGCTTTTCTTTGTTACTTGTGAAAAAAAAAATAAACTGAGAAAGGAGAGTCCTATCCCAGTAGACATACAGCGAGAATACAGCTGAGATGAACTAAAATTTTACTCTGGGCTCTCTTCATACTCTGGCACCTGGAGGTAGAAGTGGATCTGATAGTTCAATTGGGAATTCCCTAAACTTGGTCAGGATTAGAGGAAATGGGAATTGTAGCCTTCAACTCAGAAATGCTGGGGAAGGTGTGGGGTTCAAAGTAACTAAGTAGCCCCAAGGGAAATGAGTAGCTGTCTTTGTAGGGTGAGTTCATTGTCTGGGCATGTTGCAGAATTGAGCTGGGGTGGGGGTGGGAACAGCACAGAATGGGAGGTGAGTAATGCTGTGGGCACCAAGGCATTCAGTCAGTAGGAACATTACAGGCAGTTGGTGAGTAAGAGTCCAAGGACTTGGTGACTTCACTCTTCAGCTCTTTATGGAAGTGCTGGGATGGTGCTCTGTCTTGTGTCCAAGACAGGGCACTTGGGAATTGAACACTGTTTGTGTTCTATTTCCTGTTTAACCCAGTAGCCTTTATTCGTGTTTAGGGAGTAGGGCCACCCATACATCAGCCTCTACTAGGTCCCAGTACCTGCTGCTGCAGTACATTCAAAGTGCATCAGGCCCTTATACATATTCTGCTACCATTTCACAGTGTTGTCTGTGATTGCTTCCCCACTGCTCCATGTGAGGGACCCTGATTAGAGAATAAGCTTGTCTCTCATGGTCACGAGAAGATGGTTAATGTAGAAAAAAATATGAGGATACTTTAAGGTTTCTTTTCTCTGAACAACTTCCAAGGGAGCTCCTCTTCCCTGTATCCCCTTCTCCTACTCTCACTTTCTTGACACAAATATCATTGTGTAGAAAACCTAGTCTTGAACTCACATTGCTATTTCTCTGACTTCTGAATGCTAGGATTATAGGTCTGTGATACCATGCTTGTTCCCACCCCCCTTTCTTTCCCATAGAAGGAAAAGTTGTGAAGAGACACAGACTCAGAATGGGGGCGTGTCTGAATGATGGGTTTCTTCTCTCTAGGCCTGTGAGAGCAATTCCTAACCAGATCATGAGTATCCTAGGCCTAGTCACAGGACGGAAACTTGTGGGAGTTGGTTCTCTCCTTCTACTATGTGGTTCCTGGAGATTGAACTAAGACTGCCAGGCTTGGATGCTGAACCATCTCACTAGCCCACCAATTAAAAAAAAAATGTTTACTATCCTTAGCCATCAAGGAAATGCAAATTTAAATTATTTAGAGATTCGACTTTACCACAGTCAGAATGGTTATTTTATATAAAAATGTCAAATGGTGGTGAAGATGTGGGAAAAGTGGAACCGGTATTCATTTATTGTTGGGAGTGTAAACTGGTACAGTAACTATGGAAATCAGTGTGGCAGTTTCTCATAAAACTAAAAATAGAACTGCTGGATGACTAAGCAATATTACCCAAGTCACAATAGTAGCCAAGTACTACCATGGAGATACTTTTACATCCATCGTAAGGATTTGTTTATTCTTTGAAATTTTAGTACATTTATACAATGTATATTTATCATATCCATGCACCACTTTCCCCAATTTTCATCTGTAAGTTTGTGTGCATTCTAGATGTCAGCATTTTACAGCTCTCCCCCTCAACCGTCAGTTCTTACGTTCTGTTCACCCCCCTTTCAGCAATATTTCCTGAGACTTGAATTGGAGGAGATTTGCTAATGATAACTCATCCATAGCTGAGCACTCAGTGATACTTGTTTTTGGCACTTTGACCAGTCTCTGCATTAACTGCTAACCACTGGGGGGGGGGGGAAGCTTCTCTGACCAGAGTTGAGAGCAGTACAAATCTACGACTATAAACATAATATTTAGAATGCAGTTTGTCAGCATGGCCATTTAGCAAAACTTAAGTAGGTTCTCCTTTAGGGCCTAGGATCTCAGGCATGGACTTTTGACCAGGTTATAGTACCAGGCATGGAATCCTTCCTGTGGAGGAGGTCTCATCCAATCAGGAAGCAGTTGGTTACCCGTATAACTGTCATGCCACTATTTCTATCAGTGGGCACATCTGGCCAGCATATTAGTACTATAACATATGGGAGTATAGTACTGGGCAAGACCATTATTTTTGTTTGTTTTTTGTTTTTGATTTTTTTTGAGACAGAGCCCTGGCTACCTTGGAACTCACTATGTAGATCAGACTGACCTTGAACTCACAGAAATAATCCTACATCTGCCTTCTAGTCCTGGGATTAATGGCTTATACCACTATGCGCGGCAGAAGACGACAATTGCTTTAGATCCATGTTTCTTGCTATGTCATTCATGATAGCCAAGAAAAAGTAAATAGTATATATAAAAGAATTTATTCAGCTGTAAGAAAAAGTGAAATCATGGGATATACAGGCAAATGGGTAGAACTGGAAATCCTATTAAGCAGAGTCCTCATACTTAACATGTTTTCTCTCATGCGGATCCTGGGTTTTAAGTCATACATATATGCACATAAGTGAGTGTAGTTATATAGAGAGCAGATGGGCAGAAGAGGAAAAGATCAAAAAGGATAATAGAATATATGTAACATGAAAGCAGAAGGGAGTTAGTGGAAGGGGGTTCAGCAGAAGCAGGACAGGTTAGGAGAGTAAGGAGGAATTTAGTGAGGGGCAAAAACAGTATGAATGCAAATGCCGTAGTGAAACTCATCACTTTGTATAGTAATTAAAAAACCATAACTAATAAGAAAGAATTGTCGGCAGGAGAGATGGTTCAGTGGTTAGAACACCTGTTGATTTTTTTTTTCTTTCTTTCTTTTTTTCAGAAGACTTGAGTTCTATTCTTAGCACTCACATTAGGTGGCTCACAACTGGCTGTAGTTCCAGTTTCAGGGGATCTGAGGCTATACCCATGGGCACCTGCCTTCATATACACATACATTCCCACATACAAACATATACACCTACACATGATTAAAAATAAATCTTTTTAAAAGGTATTGTTAAGAACAAAACAGAAAGAAGACTATGTAACAGAGGCTGTATGTGGCCCAAAGACAATTGCCAACCACCTATATAGACCGTGTCTTATTGGATTACCAATTTATTATATATCCAGTTTTTTTTTTCCTGAGAAAAGTTCTCCCTGTGTTGCTCAGGCTGGTCTCAAAGGGTCCTTCTACCTCAGCAGCTGAGATGGTAGGATTAGATGCCACACTCAGCCTTAGAGCTATTTCTTAGATACTCAGAAGTCCTTTTTCTTGAACCAGATACATTGTAGCTCTTTTAATTCTGAGTTACAATTTGGCTGCTTGTTGCAAATTAGGAATCATGTTGGTTGCCAACTAACTAAACTATTCTGTCTCCTTCTGGGATACAGTTGGAGATCATAATTACCTAAGATTAGATTTAAAACAGGATCTTTGGAGTAGGAAACCCCCCTGTAGATGATCTTCCTTCACCTCGTTGTTCCTTTGTACGCCTTTGCTTTTCATTACAGGTGGCCCCAAATCTGGTGAGTAGGCAGCCGCTGTTGACAGATAGTAATTAGAGAGATTTGAAAGCAAGCACGGAAGACCCAAGCTGCATTCAATGAAGGATTCTGGGATTGCAGTCAGCTCTTTTTGCTCCTTCCTCCACTCTCCATCCTTGACTCTTGTTGATTCCCCTAAAATCTAACCTGTCTTTTTGAGATGGTACCTCCTTGTGTTATTGTGGGACCACTTTTGACAGAAAGAATACTGAATCCTTTTGGGGGAAGACAGATTGTGGAGTTGTGAGGGTTATACCCTGGTGTGTCCGTAGTAGTAGGCCTACATGGCAAGGGAGGCATTCTTATTTCCTTTATAGTCCCTATACTCATTGCACTGTGTTAGCCGTTGTGTGGTTCTTTGGCTGCACGTCTGTTTGAGCCGTGACGCCATGCTATATATTAGGAATTTTGTTGCAGAGGGAGTCTGGTTCCAAGGCCATGTCACTCAGTCCCCCATGTAATTGTCATAGGTATAGCACGAGTTGATTTACGAATTCTTTCTCTTCTCCTTGCTGCTCTTCTTGCTGCTATACCTGCCTCTTCTAGACATACCTAGAATGAGGTGCTCACCTAGTTTTATGCTATTAATTCTAGGAGACAAAACCACTGGAATTCCTGCCAGTGGTTACCTCCAGGACACAGATGAATGAGCAGTTCTCATCTCTTAGTCTTATCCTTACTCTTTTTTCAAGTCTTGTACCTCTGCCCCAGAGATGGAGTTAGTCGCAAGGAATATGTCAAGATCCTTCTGCTCATCAGGGCTTACATGTATTTGTGAGTAGTGAGTCAGTGAGGTTGACATCAGTGATTTCCTAGTGACAATGGAGATCACTTCTTCAAGATGAAGGTTTGGGATCTGGTCAGCATTAAGGTGATTTGAGGGAAGAGAAGTGATAGCCATAGATAAATGAAGTAGGCCTATTTGTAGAGTAATTCTCAACCATTACTTAGACTGTAAGTCCTTGGGTGTAGTACCTTAACTTTTGACACACATTATTTTCCAATTGTTAACATTCAGATTTATAGGGATATTTACTTCATTGGCATTTATGAGAAAAGTACATGAGCATGAGCATATATCTAGCTACATGCTTAATTATGTCATTTTCCCCTAAATCTCATTATATTTTACCCTCTAAATATTTAAAACTGTTTTGTTACTATTTTATTTATTTGTATGTTTATGTGTGTGTGTGTGTGAGAGAGAGACAGAGAGAGAGAGAGACAGAGAAAGAGAGAGACAGAGAGAGAGAGACAGAGACACTCATGCTTTGGATGGACCTGCAGTTACAGATGTTTGTGAGTCATCTGATGTGTACTTGGAACTGAACTCAGGTCGTCCTCTAGCAGTGAATGCTCTTAACCCCTGAGCCGTCTATCTCTCCAGCCCCTCTGCCTGTAAGTTGTAGGTGTGTCCCCCTGGAGATCAGTAGTGATGACCATGACTGATCTGTTTTGCAGGGGACATACTTCTAAGTCTGCTGCTGCTTTTTGGGCGGATGGGTGAACAGATTGAGAATCAGTGGGTGTTTATTACTTTGTGAAGAGAAACCCCAGATGTACAAAACAAGTTCCGGGTTGAAGGAGTCGGGGGAAAGAAGTATGTGAGATCCAGGGTAGAAAGGGTGTTTAGCGTATGAGTGAGATAGAGAATGTGTAGAAGAGATTAGAGGAATCCTTACACAAGAAGCCCAAAATAGTTTGTGAAATCAGTGAATCCTTGCTCTTCTGAAGAGGTCAGGCAGCCTTGGCTGGGGCCCACACCCAGGTCCTTTCTGTGTTGGTAGATTTCATTTCCTTTTTTCTATGTGTGGTTGGGGGTGAATTGGGTGAGGCTTGAGCCTTTTGTCATGATTGCCCCTCTCGGTCTATCCGTAAGAAGATAGGTTCTTCATCTGAGGTATATTGTAGTAGGCACCTTAAATTTAATAACTTAGTTCCTGGGAGATCTGTAGGTGCTACACTGGTATCTTAGTGAAGCAGTAGAATCAGCTTCCTCTCTGTCTTGTACATTAGCCCAATTTGTCAGTTTCTTTCTTTAATATTTCTTTCTCTGCCTGTGACACACCTTGCTCCTACATCTGATGAATTGGCATATAAAACCAACTTGGTGAGAAGATCTAATTTATTCTCTTCTGATAAATTCTGGGAAGACCTGGGAGATGGGAGTGGAGACTTTAACATTTAACTTGATGACCTTTGTAAGGTTTTCATTTATCACGTGTATCTCTGTGACATTTGGAAGACATGAATTGTTTTTCTTTGTCCTGGATTCTCTTTTTTGGTTTCTGCATAACATTATAAGTACCCCACCCCTTTCATTAATTTTTTGTGATAGCTTTATCCCTCAGAACATGTTAGCTCTTTAGAAATTTGCTCAGATGGGTCAGGGAGATAAAGGCACTTGTGGCCAAGCCTCATGACTTGAGTTTGATCACCAGAACCCACATGGTAGAAGGAGAAAACTGACTCTCAAAGGTAGTCCTTGAGCCCCCACATGCAGGGGTTGGCAGATTCCTGCAAGCACACACACTCACACACATACCATACACACACACACACACACACACACACACACACACACACACTATTGTAGGGCAATGGTTCCTTTTTGAAATGTCCATAGTAGTTTGAGAGGTACTTTTAGTTGATTATCCAAGTCCTGTTAGAATTATAGATTTCTAGAGTTGTATTTGATTGCATGCCATGTCTATTTATGACCTCCAGGGACAGACCTGACTAGGGCAGCCAGGAAATAAAGAAATGACAAATACACAGAGATACAGAAATAGTTAGGCTCTGTTGGTTTGGGATCTCTGCTAGAGAAGCCACAGCCCCCTGGAAGCTCAGTGTATCTATTATATAGATTTGAATAGAAAGGTAGAATTACTGGGTACAGCTGAAGATGGCTTAGGCAGCGTTGTTACATACAGATGAACAAGGAGGCAGGGGTTTTGGCATACAGCTGGGTCAAGGATTCTGGTTTAGCTAGGCTCGGTAGGAGCAGCTTCTGTAGGGGAGTGATCTTCAGGCCATGAACATGGTGTTGGGGGTACTATGGTGGATTTTTGTCCACCCTGTCAGCACTTGTACTTAGTTCCCAGACAGTAGGTTTTGTACTTTTGCTCTGATCCTCATCCTGAAGGGAAGGTTTTATCATTCCTGCATGAGTCTGAGCTGGTGGCCATGTCAACAGCACACATTCACTCAAGATTTCACTCAGTCAGGGCTTCCTCTGCCTCCTAAAATTGCACAATGATGTTTGTTGCTTAGGCCATTTGAGAAACTTGGTAATTTCTGGAGAGATTCTGGGGGCCCTGTTTTCTGTTCCTTTCTGAAGACACTAGATGAAAGTTAAGATAATGGAGAATGTTCTTGTTCTACACTGAGAACTAAATATATAAATATATGTATATTATATATTTAGCTGAGTGCGTTCCTGTGCATTCACTTTAGTGCTTGAATGTGAAGATATTGATATGTGGTGGGTGGGGTGCTAAAAATGTTGATATTGTTGTTGCATATGCTGAAAAGTTTTTACTGGCTTCGGTAAATTGGTAGATAAGCATGTAAGTTTAGAGGGCATAACAGCAACAAGGTTTTAGGAAGGTTATCTCAAGCTATGGACTGACCAAAATTAGTAAGTTGAATGAATGTTCTGTGTTGTCTAACAAATCCTCCACCCTCCCTTTCTGTTTGACCTAAGTAGGGCCTTTTCCAAAAGTAATCCTGGTTTTACAGGGTCATTTGATACTTGGCTGGAGGATTTTTGAGAATCTTCATTTTCTCAAGGCCTATGTGATTAACTTTATGCAGCCAAGAGTTGAGCTGAGCTGCAAGATTAGGTGTGGGTAACCAGCAGGTTGTATGAGAGTGAGAAACAACCTGCTTAGGCATGGGAAGCTGAAATTGCCCTTAGAAGCCCAGTGAGACTCCCGTTGCACTGAAGAATGGTGTGTGTTCAGTCAGGCACCATTGAAGAATGACATCTGAGTTCTGACTTTGACCTTGGAACAGCTAGGTTGACCTCCCTAAACATGGAATGTTCAACTACGTTCTTTTTTATATTTATAGGGTAGAAAGGGAAAACAGAAGGGAGCCAGGGAATGAGCTGATGAGAGAGAAGTGAAGACATTAACAATGAGTAGGGCTGTGGTACTCCTTCACAACTCTAAATTTGATTGGCTATTGTCTTAGAGATTGGAAGTCATTTTCTTTTCCTAAGTTGAGTAATGCTACTCTAGGCCCATTAAATCATGCTGCCTTAGCAGAAATGCCAGTGCTGGTATTTAGGATTACTGTGTGAGACTTGTGTGACACTTGGAAACCTTTTGAAAATACAATTTTACTGTGTTTTTGTATCTTTTGGTTCACTGATCAAAGAGGGACACTGGCCTGGTTGTCTTACAATCTTGAAATGTAAAAGAAGTTGGCCCTTTACCCAATAAAATTCATTTATTTTTTTTCTGGAAGCAATTTGGTCTGTCATCCTCTGTTTTTAGGTATCAAGTGATCCCAAGATTATCTAGTCACTCTTCCTGTCCCTCAGTGAAACTAGGAGATTTACTTCAGATTATTTAGCCTGGTCAGGCAGGGAACTCTGGCTCCCTCTCCAGTCAATCAGGTCCTCCTCCACAGAGGGGAAGTGTGGTAATGACATTATCTTTTCCTAGGCAGCCACGTGTTCTCTGAGAACAGGATGTGGGGAGAGCTGGGGCCCAGTCACAAGGTGTAGGGGATGGCCCTGGAAAGTGGGCTGGCATGTAGCTATGAAGGTTGATGTTGGCTTCCTTGGCTTTGAGATTCTTTGAGATTCATTAAAAGCCCCATACTCATTCACAAATATTCACTCATGTGTATCCTGTCCCTATCTATGACATGGCTGTATTCTTACCCCGAGAAAGATAATACTGGTGAAACACCTGTGTATATGAGGTCCTGATGTTTGGCCTGCAGTTCAGTGGATCGGCCAGGTCTGCTTACAGTACCAGCCCATTCCTAATTGTTCCTGTCAGGCTACCAAGGTGAAGTTGAATAGCTTGTGCCCAGTAGACATTGGGGTTGCCTCCCTGCTCTTTCTCAGGGCCCCAGTTGATTTCCTACCCTCAGATGGCTCCTTAGCACACTGAGGTAATTTGCATGTTTGGTTTCTTTTTAGGCCTCATCTTCCCCCTGCCCCCACTGCTTCTGCTTGGTACGCCTAGAGATGTACTGCTGAGGGTGGGGGAAAAGAGGATGTAGCTAGCTTCCTGTTCAAAAGAGGGTGGGGCTGCCGCCTTCCTGCTTGTCTGCCCCCCTACGCTGTCATTCACCCAGCTCTTAACTGCCTAAAGAGTTCAGCTTGGAATGACCTGAGGCCTAGGGAATATACAGGAATATAAAATGGGGATTTGCTTACTTTAGCTCCTCTTTTCAATGAGGATAGATGGACCCTCTGAAATCACCTTTGGAAGCCAGCTAGTTTGACACCCATATTTCAGGCAGAGAGACAAAGGGTCAGGAGAATACTATAAGAAATGCATGGCAGAACTAGGATGAGTAGAATTCTAAGAGACCAGACTGGAACTCTCCATTTCCCCAAGATGTTATTAGTCTAGAGGGTTTCAAACTGTCCAAGCTGCCGGGTGAGCTGTAGCACCCTACGTGAGAGCTTATGGCTAGAGGCCACTAGATTACTTGGATAAAGTAAATGATAACTGTCAAAATAACCTTAACTAAAAGAAATTGGGCAGGGCAAATAGTCAGTGTATTGGTAGCTTTGAAAACCCCTACTTTAGTTTTATCTCTGATTTTACACTAGATACTTTTTTGTCCCCCTGAGAAATGTATGTAGCCCAGGCTAGTCTTGAACTCATGATAGTCTGCTATAGTATGGTGCTGGGATATTACACTTGCCTCCACAAAGCCTAACTAAACAGATTGCTTTTACCTCACTGAACCTCCTATTTCTCCCTTCCATGAAAAGTTACATCTCTGCTTTGCTTTTGATGTTTGTTCTTTGTCCTTAGTTCTCAGAGAATCCAAGAAGGGCAGGTTGGTGTTTAAGGTCTGCTCATTGCCAAAAAGTTCCCCTGGAAATGAGTAAGTGTGGAATGTTTATGAGGCAGAGAACTCAGGAAGACTCTTGACAGAGGCCTTAAATTAGAGCATTTTGATCAATATGTTTTGGCTGCTGAGTTATCTGTACCTCCCACTGTCTGGTTCTTAACTAGATGGAAGGATGGTTGAATACTCTGGACAATAGCTCAAAGGTTTGACACAATTTTCTGATTAGGCTTGCAAAATCTCCTCCTTCTTCTGCCTGTAGCACTTGTTCTGTCACATCCTGTCTTCAAGGTCCCTGAATGAGGATTTCTGAGCCAGAAAACATCTTGGACATATAGGTTACTGGCCCTGTGCTCTGATGTCACCAGCATCTGTGCCAGAGTATGTTTCTTTAAACTCAGGTAGTGAGTGTCTCAGGGTACTTGTTGAAATGCAGATTCCCAAGCCACTCCTCTGGAGAATAGATTATAGTAATCTTGGGTTGGGGACTAGGAATCTGGGTTGTTGACTAATGTCAGAAATGGCATGTGCAATCAGTTAAGGGCACCATCTCATTAGCACCAAACATATTTACTACACTGGCACCATTATGCTCATTTTACAAGATTTAAGAGCTTTTGGATCATTGTTGGTAGAGCTAGATCTTGTATTGATGCTTTTAGGGTATAAATCCATGTTCCCCCTGCTATTGAGACACTACTTTAGTTTGTGGGTATATAGGTAGTGTTGGTAGGGAGGAATAGGCATTATTGTCATCATACTTTACAGACAAGGATACTAGAACCTAGAGGGATGTAGTGGCTATAGAAAGACTATGGCATCCTTGATCTTTTTGGGTGTGGGTTATGTTCAACTTGGAGAGCCTTTTACTAAACCACTCGCTCAGATGCCTTCTAGTTAACCTCTGCTTTCTGTGTTTCTGCCAGTCAGATAGTTTCCAAGCCATTTTTATCATCATGAGGTTTACAAGTTGGGAAGGGCCTTGGAATTATTTTGGTGGTTCTTTCTGATGGCCAGTCCCCTTCTGACCCAAGAAGCCAGAATCTTTATGGGTTGGCAAGGGACTCATCCAAAAATTTACCTCACGTGATTGTATTGAGTCATTTTGAAGCCTAGTTTATGATCTTTGTGATACCAACTGTGAGATTTTGGGAGTCGTGCTAAGTTTTATTGAGTGGTAAGGATTAGTAATAAAAGGCATTGCTGGAAAAAATAGTCAGGCAGAGTTCAGAACAAGGAAAAAAGTCAGGGCAGCCTTTGAAGAGGATCAAGTACCGTAAATGCTCTGCTGTGTTCACTCATCCTTTATGATTCTGTTTCTTGAGGGGAATTTCCCATCTCTCCTAAGAGAGAGAACATTTAAAAAAAACAATGCTGGGCCAGGCTTTGTGAAGCATACACATAATCCCAGCATTAGGGTCGTGAAAGGCAGGAAAATTAGGAGTTACAGGTCATCTTTAACTACTATGAAACATCTACTTTCATACCGAAGTAGATAGAAGTCAACCTTAGCCTAGCCCTGGGGTTGAAAGCAATTCTTTTTGTCTAGACCTACAAGCCTTCTCCTGGCCCTTGAATAGTTTACTGATCCTGGCTTCAGCAGTTGTAATACCCAGAGACTTGGGATTCTCACGAGCAGTTGAAGGAACCTCAGCTGGTGCTTGGATCAAATGCTTTGTTCTTCAGAGACATGATGTCGAAGGTTGATGTGTTGTGCTCCTAAGCAGAGGGAATAGAGCCCTCTTCTGGTGCCCTGGGCAGAGCCTGCATCTTCAGGCTGCCAAAAATGGTCTGTCTCCAGTCTACAAATAACTTCCTGTGAAACTTGCTGGCAGGAGTCTGGGTCAAGCAGGAAGCTGATTGGAGAGAGTGAAGCCCAGCTGGGTGTGGCTCCATATAACAGTTTCTCACATTTGGATGCTTATTTTATTAATGATGGGCTTATTTCCTTTTAATTTCGGCACCTTCAAAGTTTTATGGGAATTGTTATTCTTGGCTACCTAGGTATGGACCCATTCTTTTTATTCTTTATGTCTTTGCTTCCATGTTGTTATGAAATATTGTGTCTCTCTAGAGTGGGTGGTAGTGGTTATCTCAGCATGAAAAGTTAGATCTATACCCTGTTGAAAACTAGACTTCCAAATAGTGTCAGTTTTGTGTTTTTAATTGAAACCTGCTGGTGCAACCTCCTCCACATAGTATCTCCAGATTCAAAGTAGCATGTATGAAGTGTCTACTAACTACTTCTAAGATCTAGGATGGCATGAGGGCATATTAAATGTGCTATGGGATTAAGAGCTAGTTTTTTTTTTTTTTATAAAGTAGATATTATTTGTGGTGTTGGAGGTGGAACCCTGGTCTTCATTAACCCTTGGCAAACCTCTCGAACTGAGCCACTACTAGCCCAAGCACCCAGATTTTAATCCCTATTCTCACATTACCTAGTAGCTGTATGACACTGGGCTAGTGTCTCTCTTTCTCATACCTCAGTTTTCCTATCTGTGAACTGTTGAATTTGAGTCAAATGCTCACTGAGGTCCTTTCAGGCTTAAGGATTTGGGAATCCACACTGCTTATTGTTTTGAAGACTAGAAGTTAGAAATTCTCAAGGGAAAAGTCCGATGATTTCCTGGAGAATGACCACGTTAAGGACATTGCAGGGTAGCCTATGTGCCTGGAGGAAGATCTGAAATGGGGTTGGGTACTGTTTGTTTCAAGGGTATGTCTTGACTGATGAGCTGCTTTTGACAGTAAGACCATAATTAGTTAAACACACACACACACACACACACACACACACACACACACACGAGTAGTTTCTTGCTGATAAGGTGGGTATATCCTCATTGCTGAAGTTTAGTACCTCAACCATGGCAACTGAAAGAGTAGCACTCAAGTCTCTAGTGTACTCTGTCAGTTTGAAATGCTTCTTGGACTGCATTACCTGGCTCAGAATGATGTTTTCAAGATCCATCCATTTGTCTACGAATTTCAGGAAGTCATTGTTTTTAATAGCTGAGTAGTATTCCATTGTGTAAATGTACCACACATGGTATGTACTCACTGTTAAGTGGTTATTAGCCTAAAAGTTTGAAATACCCAAGAGTCACTTCGCAGGAACAGTAGTACTGAGTACGAGGTCCCAGATGGAGGGCTTGGAGATAGGACTGAAGGAGCTGAGGGAGTGTGCAGCCCCAGGGAGGTAGCAACACTGGCAACTGGCCTGACCCCCCATACTTCTGGAGACTGATCCACCAACTAAAGAATACACATGGAAGGACCCATAGTGCAGACCACAAAGACTGCAGAGGAGGGTCTTGTTACCTGTCAGGGGGAGGAGAGGCCCTTGGGCCTGAGGGTGTTATATCCCCCAGTATAGGAGAATGACAAAGAGAGAAGAAGAGAGTGGGTGGGGGGTGGGTGGGGGGAGATGGGTTGGAGAATATTCCCATAGAGGCAGGGGGAGGGCGGAGGGAATGGGGAGGTTCCAAAGGGGAGATCTGGAAAGGGGGAAACATTTGAAATGTAAATAAAATATATAAAAAAAGAAAAGAAAAGAAATGCTTCTTGGAATTTTTGGAGGGCAGGGCTGAGCCAAAACAAATGAAAGAGACTCTTGTCTCCTATGCCGTTTGGAGCAGCTGGAGTGGTTGGAGGACTAATGTTGAGTCATGAAGGTATGGGTGTGGTCAGGATTGCTGTGCTTCTCTTCTGTAGAAATACAGAGAACAGAAACAGACATAGGAAAGGTTAAGCCCAGGCAGGTCTGGAAAGGTCTGGAAATAGGTCAAAGGAGAGGTAAGGGGACAATCATGCCAGGTGCCATTTCCAAATCATTAGGGAGAAAGAAGAATGAGTTGTTGGAAAGTTGATCTGAGGGTGCGTCTATGTTGGGGGCAAGGGGCAGGGTGAAGGGGTTCTCCACCTCCTGGGCTAGAAAGCCAAGGCAACTCTTACTTTCTTCTTAGAGAAAAGAAGTGCTTGAGGCTTTTCTGTTATTCTAAGAATCAAGATAGTCCAGGCCCTGCACAGGAAATGCTGAGTGAAGGTGATTCCGGGGACAGTGGTGCTTACTCTCTGCCTGAGGAAGAGATTGGAGTTCTGGGATTGCCCTAGTAAGGCCTATACTTCCTCTTGCCCCTCTCCTCCAATTATAATTGTTTTCCTCCCGTCATCAACCCCCTTGAAAGCCCAGAAAGAAAGGGCACTCCCTCAGAATTCAGAGATGGCAGGTAGTCAGTAAGGTTGCTGAGCTCAGACCCCACTGGGCTTATATAGGTTCAGCCCCAGGGAGACAAGGGAATCCAAGCAGTGTTTCCCCGATGTACCCAGGCTTCCTATGCTACAGTGTGTGGGCTTTGGCAAAATAGTTACCAAGACAGGGTCTGAAGAGAGCAGTGAAATTACCATGACTAGAGAGGCGGGCGGAGTTATGGAAGGAGCTCCAAGAATGTCCAGAAGACCCGCCTCCACCAACTGCTAGCAGAGGAAATTTGGCTTAAGTGATTGAACTGAGACTGTGGGTGATGGGGCTGGCACAGAGTTGGCATACAATAAGTGTTCTGTCACCTGAGCCTATGTACTTCAGTTTTTCACGTGTGAACTGACAAAAGTTATGTTCAGTTTTTCCAGGGAGTTAACCTGTGGTTATTTCTTCTCCCCATCTCTCCCCTAGACAAAAAGATTTTCTTGTTAAGAAGACGTAACAGGTGGGGGTGAATTATGGCTAGACCACTTTGCTGTGGAATACTATTGCTTACCTGGGTGATCCTGGCTCTAAGGAAAGGGAGGGTCTCTTTGAAGCCACAGGGTCATAGACTAAAGCACTCCAGCAACTGCTGACAAGTTAGTCAGCCTCTGGCCTGGTTATTTTTCAGGCTATCCAATTTGAGGTGTAAGAGTGTGATCCTAGTTGAAGCCTTTGGATGGTGGACCACCTAGAGGAGTTAATTCTCAGAGAGGCTTCCTGAGGGAAGTGTCTATGTTCAATTGTTCAGTAAAAATCAGTGAACTTATTGTTCGTGGACTGGAGGTGAGAGGGCCAGTGTATGTGAGAGGATGACACACTCTTGAAATGCATACCCATGATTTTTGTTGTCATGTTCCTTAAACCCTTCTGTTCTCCATATATATAGTCTTTGACCTCAGTCTATGTCTGTATACTCAGGCCCAGCTTAGGCAAGGATTTAGCTGTGTAAACAATTCTGTCTGCTGTGAATTATGCTTTAAATTGCTAGTTTACTCAGATCAGCTCCTTTATTCCCTGCCAGGGAAATTTTTGCTGAATTTGGAAGCTTCAATTTCAGGGTTTAAAAGGAATTTTCTGTGTGTACTTATGTGTGCACTTACCATAGTATGCAAAGGTCAGAGGACATAGTTGGCTCTTTCCTCCCAACATGCAGATTTAAGGCTTGAACTCAGGCTGTAAGGCTTAGTGGTGGGTACCTACTGGCCACCTTCTTCTTTTTCATTTTTAACCTTCCCAAACACGACTTCTCTCTTTCCCTGTCTCTGTCTCTCTCTGTGTCTCTCTGTGTCTCTCTGTCTCTCTGACTCTGTCTCTCCCGCCCTCCCTCCAATGAAAAAGTGAAGTCAGTTCCAAAAGGAGGGAAGTAGTACCTAGTAGGGGTAATTGTCCTGAGGGCCTGATGTGACATGGGTCTGGGCTATAGCTTGTCTTGTGTAATTTGCACTCCAGATTATCAAAGAACCAAGCAACCTTTAATCAGTACTAACTCCTACTATTCCCATCAATTTTTAGGCTCCATTTATTTTACTTAAATCCCCTTGTTTTAGTTCTTCTATTTTGAATCCCTTTCCCAAAATCAATCCTGGCCTTAGAGATCTATGAAAAACCACCTTAATATGATTCTTAATTCGCACAAAAGGTTTTTCTGTTCTGCTTTTCAGGGACTTCCCTGTGGATTACTATTACAGTTCTTTGGTAATTCAGTAATTGCCTCAAGGTCAGAATATATAATTCTCCAGTTCTCCTACACCCATAATTCTTTAAACACTGTGTTCCATCTATATTAGGGGAATTGAAATAAATTTCTAGAAAGTTCCTTAACCAGAAATTCTTCCATCCATGAATAACATTTGAAACAGGAAAGACCTATGAATGTGGATACAGTTGGCTCTCGACCGGCTGTGTGTTGAAAATATTTGGGGAAAAAATTGCATCTGTACTAAACATGTGCAGACTTTGTCTTATTATTCCTCAAACAAAAAAGAATAGTGGCTTATTTATATAACATTACATTGTATTAAAACATTTGTTTATGTTGTGAGAGACCTTACATGTGCTAAGCCATGGCTGTACCATGGAGCTACATTGCTAGCCCTTGTGTTTGGTATTAGAAATTATTTAGACATGATTACAGAACACAAGGGGATGTATATAGGTTATATGCAAATATTATGACATTTTCTAAGGGACTTGAACGTTTGTGGGGTTTTGTGCCCATGGGGGTCCTGGAAGCAGTCCTTTATAAACACAAATGGATGACAGCATTTGTTTTCACTAAGTTCCAACTAAAGATTTAGCCTTTTAATTATAAATATAAGCAAAAAATTGTAGTAGCAGCAATACCTATGATATTGTCATCAGTGGAAGTCTGAGATACTTAGTTATTCTAGATCTCTCAAATATCACTTATACTAAATTAAAATTACAATAGTGTAGGGGCTATGTTGTATCCAGAAGACATTATCACTTTCCTCTCTCAGGGACTGTTGACAATTACTGCTTATTGGAGGAGTGGTGTCACTTTTTAAAGTGACATTGCACAGATAAGTTGTCCTTGCTGTGTTGACAAACTTCCCATACCTGCTTGGGCAAGGAAATCAAATTAAACTCAGTGGAGCAGACAGAAAAAAGAAGGCGTAGAAACAAGGAGAGGAACACTTTGTAAAGAATGCCAATGGGAGATGGAGGGGGATGACCAATATTCATTGTATAAATGAAAAAATAAAAGATTTAAAAAAAGAAATCACAGTAATAATTATTAAGACCCAATATTAGGTAGTTAATATAGTATATAAGTACACATTATTAAATTTGACATCTATTCCAATATAAGCGGTCTCTTTGCATTTATTTTATGCTGTAAAAATACTCTGACAAGTGTTCCATTGACTTTGCGAGATTGGCAAGAATGGTATCTCCCATAAAAAGGTCAAAAAGTAAAATGGCCTCCTCTCTCTCTGTATGTACTGTCTTCAGTCTGCCTTTGCTTCCACCCCTGTACCATACTAAATAACTGCTCTCCCACCAAACTACATCCTTATTTCTATAGCCATCTATTTTACAGTCTCTGACTTGATGGCTATTTATGTAGCCAGCATTTTCATTGTGCCTACTTAGCTTTGTGTTCCAGACACATAATCCTAAATTAGAAATAAATATCGATATGGGAATAAACCAATGTATTAGAAAGGCCACTATTCCCATCTCTCTATATTATTAGTCATTGATTTTTTGTTTGGGATTCTTTGGTGTGTATGTGTGGGGTGTGTGTGAGAGAGAGAGACAGAGAGACACAGAGAGAGAGACACACATGCAGACACACACACACAGAGGGAGGGAGGGAGGGAGAGAGAGGGAGAGAGAGAGAGAGAAAGAGAGAGAGAGAGAGAGAGAGAGAGAGAGAGAGAGAGAGAGAGAGAGAGGTGGAGCTGGAGGTTAGGCGTATGAAGGTCAAAGGAAAATCTACAGAAGTTGGTTCTCTTCCTCCACCATGTGTGTCTTAAGGATTCAACTCAGATGATCAGGCTTAGTAGCAAGCACCATCTTGATAGCCCCAAAGCATGAAATTTTATATGTCCATATAATAACAAGCCATCTTTTGGCTATGTTGTTGAGCAAAACAGCCAGTAGTATAAAATTCATCTTTGACTTTCTTTAATGGAAGCCTTCCATACTTTGTAACAGTAAATTAACATACTGGTTTAAATAGAAAGATCTGCACATAGACCTGTATTCCAACTCCCACATACTAGCATTATGATTATGTATCTGTGTATAATATATATCTGTTTTCTCACCCTTAATGTAGAAACAATCACAGAGTGATTATTGGTGTCAAGAGGAGCAGTACATAGGAAATACCCAGTGACATGTATATCTAGATACATGGAAGCTGTTGTTTATTGTTACTATATTTACTAGTACCCACTGTCAAGTTTTTACTAAAAAAATCCTTCATAATAAAATCTCAATTATCTTGATGTATATCAGAGAATCTACTTCTAAGGTTGTGACTATATTGTCTAGTGCCAGTGAAGTCCTACGTGGTTATCTGTTACACTTTTTTAATTTCAAAAAGCTTCTAAGGATTTATTTAATTCAACTTCCTTCTGTGCAGATGTATTTTGGGAAAGTATGACCTTCTATCTCTCCATATCAATGACTGCACACTTGTTTGCAGTTCAAGAGTTCTTTCCATTCCCTTGGAAATATGGTTGGGCACTTAAAACCTTTTATCTTCTGGCCAAATATATCTTGGTGAGTGATCTAACTTCTTGTGGTTTTAAATACCCATACAATGTATCAGGAATTGTGTGAAGCACCAAGACTTACTAGATACAGCAGAAAAGAGTATATCAACTTTGCTTTCTGGATTGTATCTCCTCAGTAGCAATAGAGTCTGTGAGGTTGATTTGGGTTGAACTTTCGTCTCAATCTGTAGACAGCATAACTCCAAGTTGCTACTAGTGTGTATCTGGGATGTTGGCCAGAGGGAAGAGACAATACAGACACATGAGGAAAGTGGTGGGCTGGAGGCACTAAATTTTAGTGACTAAACTCTTTTCCTCTGAGATTATGTGAAGGTTTTGATTTGGTTGCCACTGGCGGGGTGTTTGTGTCCTCCTCTTCTTCCCTAATAAACTATTGGTACTTGATATTTTTTCTATTTTCATTTAAAAATAGAATATGTTAATTTTTTTCACTTAAATATTTTGGGATTAAAATATAATCATATCATTTCACCCCTCCCCTTTCCTTCCTGCCTGGTTGTTGTCAATCTGTGTCTGGCTCCCTCTTTGTCCTTCCATTAACTTGGTTTTGGTAGCAGGTTTATATTGTACACACTCACCTCTACTGATGCCCCTTTCCTCTCTGAATGAGACACAAATATAGGAAGTATTAGCAGAGCAAAGCAGTATGTAGAATCACCAACTTCATTATTAGAATGATCCTTAGACATTGCTTGGATGAACTGTTCCCTCAACTCATGTCTGCCCTTGTGTTGATGAGGGAAACTAAGGTCCAAGCAAAGGATAAGAGATATTCAGGTTGGTCGATTGAGCCCATTATAGTTGTGTTAACTTTGAACCCAGTTTTCTTAAAATTAGTTTTCTTCTTACCCAATTTCAAATATGCACGTACAGATATTGTATATCCATGCACACACACACACTTTGGTCATATTCTTCATGCTGTCCTTTCTTCTCCTCTTTACCTTCAATAGTTATTTTTTTAAAATCCTCCACTGCATTTCATTAGGGTTGTTTTCATGAGCATGTGTGGGAAGTTACTTACAAGGACAACTTACCAGTGGCTACACAAAAATGACTTCTCTCCTGCAACAATTAATTGGTCTTTGCTCCTCAGGACAGGATGAAGTGTCATTAGCCCCTGCCCTATCTGCATGGATATGCCCAATATTGTGGAGATCTTGTGGAAATATCCACCATTGCTGTGGGTTCATGGCTTCAGAAGACTGTTTGCAGCACTTCTCTCTGTCCTCCAGCACTTATAGTCTTTCTACTCTGTCTTCTACAGTTTTCTCTGGACTTTGGGTAGGAGTGGGTCCATGAAGATTCCTTGTTCAAGACCAAGTACTCAACAATCACTTATTCTCAGAACTTTGACCACTTATGAGTCTGTATTATCTGAAAGCCATTGCAAAAAGAAACTTCTTTAAGCTTCAGAGCAAAACCAATCGGTGGCTATAAATACATATTATAGAGGCCAATTGGACTGCATTTCTATTGAGTAAAACAATCGGAGTCCCACTAGGGCATATGATCTCCCAAGCCATGGGCTTTTGAGCAGGTTTCCAGTACTGGGCATCAATTCCCTCCTGTGGAGTTGACCTCAGATTCAATCAGAAAATGGTTAGTTATTCCCATTTCCATTCTGCCTTTATTGCAGTGGTTCTCAATCTTCCTAATGCTACAACCCTTTAATACAGTTCTTCATGTGGTAACCCAAAACCATAAAATTATTTCCTACTTGATAACTGTAATTTTTCTACTGCTATGGATCATAATGTAATATCTGTGGTTTTCAATGGTCTTAGAAAAACCTCTATGAAAGGGTAATTCAACTCCCCTAAAGGGATCATGATCATGCTTCTGCAGAAATCTACTCATGCCATACTTAAGCCAGGCTATAGATCTGGGGTAAGAAGAGAATGCAGTGGGATGGAGCTCGCTGGTATAGATGGGGAATACTTTTTGGAAGAAATATAGTCAACACTTCCTCTTTGTAATAGAGTGATTTACATTCTTTGCCCCTTGGTAGAGCACTGTCTGTGTTTTGATCTTCAGTAATGTGGGTGGTAATATAGTTATGACTTATGCCAATATTTTACCTTTCTTCACACCAGTTTCTTATTTACTCACTTTCTTGGTGTTTGGGTTTCTTCCAAGTTGAACATAGACATTTCCCCCAAATCTACTGAGCACAAAGCCAAACAACTAATCTGCTTTCTTTCATCTCATCCTAGATCAGTGTTCGTGTAACCACCATGGATGCAGAGCTGGAGTTTGCCATTCAGCCCAACACCACTGGCAAGCAGCTGTTTGACCAGGTAAAGGAGGGCCTTGTTCCTTAACTACTTCTTCTATTAATGGGTCTTGTCACAATGCAGGCCACTCATTCCTTCTATGTTTTGGAAAAGGTCTCTTTTTCTACTTGCCTATCCAAGGATGGTGATGACAACAGCTGACTGCAAACTTAATTAAAAAGGAAGCAACATTTAATGTTGGCAACCTAAAATCTCAATCTCATTGCTCTAACACATCTTATCCTTGATCCTGAACAAGGGAGAAAAGAGACAGGGAGCATGATAGTATGCTAAATTTGCTGAAAATATGAATATCTGAAGCCTTCAACTGTAAAAGATGTTTGCTTGTTTATTTATATATTTATAGATAAGTCTCTTTTTAAAAGGCCAGGCTGTCCTTGAACTTACTGTGTATCCTAGGCTGGCTTCTAACTCACAGGTATGCGCCTCCATACTTGTAAGTTGTCCTCCCACTTCCACAGGCAGACTGTGGCATGAGCATCAACGCACATATACAAATGTGTAAGAAAGGAGGGGGCAATTGGTACTTACCGTATAGATCTTTTGTTTTTATAAAAATGTTATTTATATCTTAATCATTATCTAAAAAACTGGTTACTATGAATATAAGTTGCATAAAATTCCAGATCAGAACTGGACAAGACAATAACAAAAAAAAAAAAAAACCCAAATAGCTTAGACAAGAGTATTATGTACATGCACCAGTAGAATAGTAAATGACGGTTTCCTTTCAAATACCATGATGCTTTTTCTTTCTTTTATGAACTAGAATAGGGGGACAGGCTTGATCATCTTATTTTGGATTTAGTTGGAACTCACTCCTCTTGAGTTTGTTTTATGTTTTTGTTTTGAATAGTCAACCACTGTAATTTGTAAGGTAATCACTGATGGTTAATTTGTGAAAATACAAGTTAGTCTGAGGAACTTTTAAACACAAAAAATAATGTGTTGACATTCCCATAGCTCACAAGTGATTACAGTACTAGGTTTTGCATTTCCTCTTCGCATGTGGGTTTTATATTGGAGAGCTTTTAAAGGGACAGACTGATGAAGTTGAATGGATACTGGATAGGAAGTCCGAAGTTCTGGTCTCTAGAGTTGGTTTTGCTAGCTAAATTTTTGTTGTTTCATGCAAACATTTACCTTATTTCCCTTCTTTGGGCCTCAGTTTCCCTATCTGAAAATGTTTCTCAAATTAGGTTATCTCTCAAAAATACATCCCTGCCACCTTTTCTGTGGTTTCTTCTTCTGTATTTCCATTGTTAGAGTTCAGACAACCCTTTTCTGTAAAAGAAGGAGAATGCCTTATTTGAATTGGTAGGAAGAGGCAGGCAGCTGACAGAATATTTCTTCTATATTGGCTTCTGACAGTCTATAAGACAAACATAGGATGCATCTACTATACCACATAAATCCCTGGATCCCTTGTTTTAGATAGTAAGATTTCAGGAAGGTGCAGAAGGGAGAATATTAGTCATAATGGCTCTTACTTTGGCCTCTTCTTAGACTTCTTCCAGAATTCTGATTCTACTCTTTTTCCCAAACCAAATGATCACTATACTCTTCCTTCCCTGCTCTTGGTGCTGGGGCTTTGTTCTTTTGTATTGGAGGAGGATGGCTGCTGAAGGCAAAGAAAGACACGACTTAGAACCTGGGGCAATAAAACAAATCTATGGGCAAAGTTTTATTAATTTCAAAAAGCCTCAATTCAGTAAGCCATTGTTAGTGTTGGTTTGCTCTATGTACTGTATGTATAGTTCTGTGGGAGGCCTCTATGGCTGTGAGCCCTGTGCAGATTGGAATGGTAAGTGTGTGTGGGGGGGAGGGGGAGGGGAGGTCGTACTATATAACTCTGGCTGACCTGGTATTTATTATGTAGTCCATGCTGCCTAGAACTTGGGACAATCTTTTTGTCTTAGCCTGCTGATTCCTGGAATTACAAACATGTGCTAGGTTCCTGGCTGGTATGCTACTTTTAAGGCCATTGCCTCACAAACAGAGTACTTAAGAGACTTTAATCTTTCATAATCATCAAAGCAAGGACTGAGAGAGAAAACCAGATAATTTCTCATCTGTATAAGCAATGTCATAGGAAGTATATTTATTGAGCACCTACTATAGACTATGCCTGACTAGGAGCTTTAGATGTGATTTCATTCAGATTAGAGTGAGTCTGAAGTTGGATGTGATAGCCTGTAATTTCTGAAGATACAGGCAGAAGGATTAGGAGTTCTAAGAGCATAGTGAGCTTTAATTGAGGCTAGCCTGAGCAACATGAAATCCTGTCTCAACAGACATAGATACAAATGAAAAAGTGACCTTGAGTTCTATTGTACAACGTGGTGACTATTGTTGGTAACAGTACATTGTATTCTTGAAAAATGGTGAGTTGGGTTTGAAGTGATAGCTGGATCCTTTAATCATCACAGCGATCCTGTCCTTAAAAGGACAAAGAACATACCTTGGAAGGTCAGATCACCTGCAAGCTGTGATATGAAGTTTCAAATACATATTCTTTTCCCACTGCACTGCACTGTGTAGGGCGAATGAGGGTATACAGCTTGGAGTTGTCTCCTATACGAGTCTTCTGTCCTTAGGTCACTGAGAGGTTGCCATGGAACAGAGAATACAGACATCCTCTGTGTGGGCAGAAGGGTCTGAGCTGTGGTATCATAGGTGAAAACCATTGGAGAAAAGATTTGAACTTGACAAAATATGCTTCCTCTTTATTTTACTTTCTTTCTGGTCAAGGAGAATATTTCGTGGCACCCATTGATAAATAACATGCAGCAATGGGAAACCATAGCTTGAGGAGACCCAGAGCCTGGTGGGAAATGGAAATGGGGCCCACAGTTGCTCCCCCTTACTTCTGTTTCTTTTTGTACGTGTGTTCCCTGACAGGAAAGAGGAAGAACACATTTTGCTGCAGGCATGCTGTACTTGGCTTGCTTTAATCTCTTAAGGCAGATTGTCAAATGATTTCATCCTGAATTATATACGTGCCACTAGGTGGCAGGGCTACCACTATGAATAACATTAGTTTTGTTTTTTGAGAGTGTAGTGTGATTACAACATTTCTCCCTTCCCTTTTCTCTTTTGAACCCCTCTCCTATACTCCTCCCCATTACCCTTCAGATTCAAGGCCTCATTTTCTACTAATTGCTATTGCATGTATATATGCACATGTGTCTAGAGATCCCTTCTGGCTTCTCAGCCATTCTAATAGTTGATCTTATTAATAGCCAAACATATGGGGAAAATGTCGTGGGAGTTCAGTTGAGGGAACCATAAAAATCACAAAGCTTTTCTGACTCAGTGAAGTAATTATTACTGCAGATTTTGCATTAGGACTTTTAAATTCTGATTTTATTTTGTAGCATGATTAACACCTATTACACTAATATTAGTCGTATTCCCATCCTACGGATGAGGAAATGAGGTTTCGTGAGGAGAAAAGTTCTGCTTAAGCTCACACAGCTATTGGGAGTGTTATAGCTTGACCTTGAGTCTTGATAGATTCTACTTTTCCCAGTGCCTTCTGCCAACTATGCCCTATGTGAACTCCCTTTGCCTAGCCTACTCCCCAAGCAGAAACTGGGCTGAATGCTGTCTGTTCTGTGAAGAATTATGCCTATTGTAGCAGGCTATGTGGAGCATAAGAAGTAGATGTTTTGGTAGCATCTTACAGCTTTTTCCAGTTAACCATCAATTTGCTTTTAGGTAGGTGGTGATGCAGCTACTGCCAGCCTGAAATGGAATCTCAGCATACCTCAGATGTTTGGGCATTGATGCAATGCAGTTTTGCACATCATTTCTCATGCAGATTTTTTTTCTTCATGGCTCTGGCCTTGCTTATGACGCAGCTCTGGGCTTCTGAGATGGCTCATGATGTCCCTGGTTTGTTATACAAATAGATGCAGAGTAGTATACCGGGAAGGCAGCACTGTTTCGTGAATTGACTTCTGCAAGTTAAAAAAACATAAGAGCTAAATGGGGATCTGTCTTACACTCCAAAGCTCCTTGAAGTTAGTAGTGATTTTTTAAAGGCAAATCTCTTCCTTTCATTAGACTTCAGGTTTTTTTGTAGGTTTCTTTTTTATCACTATGTGTTAAATACATATAATAATAATAATTGATTTTCTTTCTTTTTTTGTTGTTATTTTCTGTGTAGTACTAGCCCTCACTAGAATTCACTCTGTAGACCAGGCTAGCCTCAGCGATTCACCTGTCCCTCCCTTCTAAGTTCTGGGATTATAGGTGCGCACCACCGTGCCTAGCTTGGGATAACATTTTCAATAAATGTACTTAATGTAGTTTGATATATTCATCCCTCCCTTCTTCCCCCAATTCTCACTCCTGCTGATCTCTTCCCTATTTCAACTAGTCCCTTTACTACTTTCATGTCTACCCCTCTCTCCAAACCCAGTGAGTTTCCTTAGGCTCATTCACAGAAGTATGATTACCAGCCAGTAACTGCCTGTGGATCTTCAGGGATGGGTGTGACTTCACATACTTTTTCCGTGATAAGATGTTAACTCAAATCATATGCAGGTCTCATGTGTGTAATCACAGGTGCTGGGAGCTCATGACTGCAATGGCCATCCTGGGTGGCAGCATTTCACAGCACTCCTCCACATCTTCAGCTCTTATGATCTTTCTGCCCTCTCCTTTTGATGTTCTTGGTACCTTGGAGGAGATGATCTAGATGTTTCATTTAAGGCTGAACAGTCAACAGTCACTTATTCTTTGCATTATGGCTAAATTGCTGCTGAGCACAGCATAAAGAAGCTCCTCTGACCAAAGCTGAGAGCAGTAGTGTATGTGGGGATGTACACTTAATTTGAAGGCAACTTGATAGGCACATCACTGGACTTCAGTTTAATAGCCTGTGTTGTGTTAACCCTGTTTTCTCTCCACAGTCTACTAGGTGTAGTAGTTTGTAGTACAGAACAGAATTCACAGCCACTAGAATTTTTTTTTATCCAAAATGTGTTTATTGGGATAATTTCCCAGTCATCTTGATTCATGATGTTTTAGTGCACCTCAGTTCTACCATACTTCCATACCTCTTGGGTGTAGTCAATGACTGTGTTCTTCTGCTTAAGAGTTTCTTAAGGTCAGCTTTGAGGAATAGTAGCTTAGGTCTTATGAGGAAGATGTCTAGTACCAAAGGGAACAATTTTTTTTTTCCTCAGGGAGGGAGCCATTTCTCAGCATTATAAGGAATTTACTCACTGGAGTCACTGAGGTTTATTCCTAGAACAAAGAGCTAGATACTTTTCTTTAACTTGGAAAGCAAGGTCTTTCCTCTCTCCAGTCCGGCACCACCTGAAATAGATTTCTTGGTGACTATAAACATTGGAAGTGAGTAATTTCTCGCCCAGTTTCTTTGTTCTTAGAATTGGAAATGGGGCCAAGTGTTATCTGAGCTAATGGCTCCCATCACTCCATAGACCTTAATTGGAGATTTCTTTGTAGCCTGTCGTCACAGGTCTTCTCCTTTGTCCTTTATTCTTTTTCAGTATCAGTTCTGACTTCAGACTGCATTTCCTTCCTCCCATATCCGCACTTTGGAACCTCAGCATAGGCTGAGAGACTGCTCATCTCTCCAAGCTCAAGAGCTTAAGGAAGTGGAAAATTCATACCGTTTTGATTTCCCTCTGCTTATAAAAGAAGAGGCAGCACTCATATCAAAATCCCCTTCAGTCCTAGGTTTTATGAGCTGCCACAACTGGCCTCTTGGTTTGGGTAAAAGACAATTGTTGCTTTACCAGTTCTGTTCCTTTCATGCTCCACTCCTTCAGTACCTAGGCATGTTAGTCCTGTAGCCTATCCTATCTTCAGTGGGTCTTTTTCTTTCTCTAGGATCTGAACAGTTTGAAACTCTTCCTCTTCCCACCAGTTGCATTTCAATCGTAACTCTGAAAATGTGTTGAAAGTCAGAGTTATTACTTGGGTCCTATGCCAAATGTAGGACAAGAACTTAAAAGAAAATCTTCCTATACACAACCCTTCACGTGAGATCATTTGAACAACGTTCCTCCCAATTAGATAATGAGGAAGTTGGGACCAGCAAAATGAAGTATACTGGCTGTAAGTTACAGATAAAAGATTTTTGTTAAGATTTCCTGATATGTAACATCTATAAAGAGAAAGTGTGCTATCTTAGGAATGTGGCTTCTCCTCAGAGTGGTTATTGGATGAGGTGGTCCCAGGAAGGTATTGGTTTGTTTACTAGAAGGAATGTTGGCAACTCTGGGTTCTTGTTTCTATCTCTAGTTAAGGCTCTTAGATTTCATACTTATTCTATCATAAACTTTGATTTCTATCCTTGTATACCTAAAAGAAAAGATGAGGACTCTGCGAGGTCATCCTGACTTCATCAGGACATGGCCTTTAGTGTGGCCATCTATAGTCTTAGACATGTTGGTGTGGAGCCTACAACTGGACCATCAATATGCTAGTGTCAGGGCCCCGAGAACAGACTCCCATCTGTCTTTTCCTTGCAGGCTTCCTTTTCTGCCTTCTATTCATTCAAAGGGCGCTGGGCAATACAAGGCCCTTCAGCTTCTTCACAAGACAAAGGTTGGCCCCAAACATATTAGTATCTATAGCTTTGGGCTAGGAGGTGTTGGTATAGCATGCTTCCCGCTTGCTTTATCTTCTCACTGGTTTTTTCTTGGAGTATTGAAAGTGAGATGTGGTCTTAGATATTGATATCACCCTCACTTTCTAAAGGTAAGGACAGTTGTGAAGTTTGAATTGATGTCATCATTGATTCTCAGTACAGTCAATTTTGATGTAATTCTTCCATAGAACCCTAAAGGGCTAGGTTGGGAAGCTTCTAGATAGCTAGACATGTGGAAATTCGTAAAGGGACATGTGCTTAAGGACATAGGAACTCTGCACATCTCCAGTAACATCTCTGCACCTTTCCTGATTGTTCATCTGTGTCTTTTTATTTTTTATTTTTTTTAAAGATTTATTTTTATTTTATTTATCCGAGTACACTGTAACTGTCCTCATGCACACCACAAAAGGCTATCAGATCTCACCACAGATGGTTGCGAGCCACCATGTGGTCACTGGGAATTGAACTCAGGACCTCTGGAAGAGCAGATAGTGCTCTTAACTGCTGAGCCATCTCTCCAGTCCATCTGTGTCTTTTTAAATGTGCCTCCTTTGTTAATTTTAGATAGACATTCAACATGTAGCCCTGGCTGGTCTGGAGCTTGACATGTAGACTGAGCTGGTCTCTAATTCAGAGAGCAGCCTGCCTCTGTCCCCTAAGTGCTGAGTTAAGCACAGCTCCTCTCACCCCCCTTTGACACAAGATCTCATGTAGCCCAGGCTGGGTTTAGACTCTGTGTAACCAAGGATGATGACACCAAACTTCTGATCCTCCTGCCTTCACCTCCTCTTGAGTGCTGGTATTACAGGTATATATTACTATGCCCAATGTAATATTCTTTATAATAAATTTTAAAATGCTGAAGGACAATATATGAGCATTCTCCAGGAGAACATGATACAGAAGTTAACCTAAGAATCTTTGTCTACAGGCTCTAATCCATTCTGGGAGCAGACAACTATATAGCATTGTCGGAGAAGGGAGGCAGTGGCAGAGCCTATGAATATTGGCTTGATTTGGAAATATGATATTAGCTAAATCTCGACTCTGTCACTCATTATCTGCATGTTGGGCATATCATTTCTTTACTGACTTTTAACTTTACCATCTTTAAAGTGAGCCTCATTGTACTTCAGAGCCATAGAGCTCTTTTGAGAATTAAAGATGATAATGGATGTAAGGTTCTTGGTGTCTACCAGTATTCACAATCGTACTTAGTAGAAGAAGAAACTGATAGAAATTCTTTTTAAATTATGCATTAAGCATATGTTAATTGAACAAAACAATGGATTTGTGACACTTTCATTCGCATATATTTGATTATAAGGACATTCCTTTCATCCTTTGGTCCTTGTCCTTTTCTTAAATAGTTTGTTCCCCTTCTATTTTCATGTTCTTTTTTTTTTTTTTTTAAAAAAGAGAGAAATTGGCAGTACCTTAAACCCTTTAAGGGTAGATTAAGTTGGTTCCACCTTTATGTTCTTTAATTCCTGGTAGATATAAACTAGTCATTGTGTTGTCTTTTCCAGGTGGTGAAAACTATTGGTTTGAGGGAAGTTTGGTTCTTTGGTCTGCAGTACCAGGACACCAAAGCTTTCTCTACTTGGCTGAAACTCAATAAGAAGGTAATCACTTACTCCTTACAAATTCTTCCAGGTAATAACATATGCTAGCTAGCAAACCTGTCATAATCAGTCATCTATTGAACAAAACAACAAAGGGACCGATATTCAGAGTGTTAGTTATATGGAAAGGACCGACTAGACTTAGCTGTCTGACGTCAGGCAAAGATTTCCAGGTTTACGCAAGATTGCTGCCTTTTGTAGACAAAAGATTGGTTCTCATTTGTCCACATGGCTGGTGCTACAGTTTCCATAACAATCACCCTCTTTTTTTTTTTTTCTTATTTTGAGAAAAGGTTTCATATTCTAGGCTGGTTTCAAGCTCCATATGTAGCAGGCAGTGACCTTGAACAGCTGATCTTCTTGATTCCACTTTCAGAGTTTTGTGATTACAGGTAGACCAACAAATAGGCAGACCTATTTATTACTTTCATCGAAGTTTAGGCAGAGGACTCAACCAAGGAAAAATTGTTGTTTTTTAACTTTGACTTCTGAGCAAGATGGTGAAGCCAAAGGAAGTGGAGACTCTAATTTAGGTTTGTTTTGGTTCAAAGCTTTTAGTGGTTTAAAGTGTTGAGATACCTTTCTCTCAAACTTTAGATCTGTAGGATTGCCAGAGAGAGAGTCCCAAGTAGTATCTCTGGAGACATCTGGCAGACTCCCCTCTTCATATTCTCAAACTGGCTAACAGTTGACCTTAGAGGACTTAATACGGTGCTGTATCATTAGTCAGGGTTTTCTAGAGTCACAGAACTTATGGGTAGTCTCCATATAGTAAGGGAATTTTGTTGATGACTTACAGTCTGTAGTCCAACTCCCCAACAATGGTGAGCAGCAGCTGTGAATCAAAGTCCGAGGATCTAGCAGTTGCTCAGTCCCACAAGGCATACAAAAGAAGAGAGAATCTTCCTTCCTTCCAATGTACTTATGTAGGTCTCCAGCAGAGGGAGTGGCCCAGATTAAAGGTGTGTGCCACCACACCTGAAACTTGTGTCTTCCAGACTCAAGATCTGGATCACAGGTGAGCCTTCTAATTTTGGATTGTAGTTCACTCCAGATATAGTCGAGTTGACAACCAGGAATAGCCCCTACATGTGCTATGGCTAAAAATGCTAATTGTATCTGGTGGTAGGTATCTCGCTTTCTCCTTCAAAGAATCTTGTTTTATTAAAGAGTGAAAACTTTGTAAATTAAATTTATTTACTATATTATATTTATATTTATTATGCCTGTCCATGTGAACACGTGCATGCATATGGGCATGCCATGGTATACATGTCAATTCTCTCTTCCACTTTGTCAGTCCCCAGGATCTAAATGAGTTTTGGAAGCAAATGCTTGTACCCTCTGAGTCATGTTGCTGACCCCAAAAGTAGCACATTTGCTGGATAGATTAGGAGCCATTTTCCAGTTTAGAAGGTCATCTGGTTTATGGTCTAACCTAACCAATTCTGAGCTTTCAACCAGACTTGCTATTCTCCAATAGTTTGTAAAGTTGGGAGGACACTTGAAAGAGGAGCTTTAGGGGCAGGAGAGATAGATTAACTGTTAAGAGCACTGACTGTTCTAGAAGATCAGCATTCAATTCCTAGCACTGACATAGCAGCTCACACCTGCCTGTAACTCTAATTCCAGGGAATCTGATGCCCTCATCTGGCCAACATAGGTGTCGGGCATGCATGTAGGCATGCATGTGTGTCCACACACAGAAAAAAATATATAAAATAAGTTTTACAAAAGAAATTTCAAAAAAGAGGAGCATTCTTAAATCTACCCTCAGAATTTAAGATCAGTGAGCTATACTGTCAGATAGTGGTGGTTTCTGTCATCAGTGTGTATTATAAATTTTTTAAGAAGAAAATTCTCAAGAGGAAGAAATGTGTATAAGATTCCCCAATGAAAGTAATACTTTTGTTTTTTATTTGTTTGCTTTTTAAAAAAATTTAGTTACGAGAGTTGCCTCCCAGCCTTGGCAGGTTACCCACACTTACTGCCTTTCAGAGTCCTCTGATTGCCTTACTCTCTGATCATTACAATCTATTTTTGGGGAGCCTTTGTAACCTCCTTGCTCCTCCCAGGTGACTGCACAGGATGTGCGGAAGGAAAGTCCATTGCTCTTCAAGTTCCGGGCCAAGTTCTACCCAGAGGATGTATCTGAAGAACTGATCCAGGATATCACCCAGCGCCTGTTCTTTCTGCAAGTGAAGGAGGGCATTCTCAATGATGACATTTATTGTCCACCTGAAACTGCTGTGCTGTTGGCTTCCTATGCCGTCCAGTCTAAGTATGGTGACTTCAATAAGGAGGTGCACAAGTCTGGCTACCTGGCTGGAGATAAGTTGCTGCCCCAAAGGTGAGATGGTACTCAGGCCTCCTTTGACCTGGCTAAAGTGTGTACTGGGTAGCAGACAAAGCTGACTAATCCCCACTCCATAGGGGCTGCCAGATAAGTTTTTTCCCATTGAGTTCTGTCTAAAGACTGTGTCGTGCTGCTGAGAGAGACACATTTGCATATACTATTGTATCCTGTTGTATTTCTGGTCATCAAAAAGCTCTTTCCCCCTTTCGCTCCTGGATATCAAAGCTCCATTACCCCTGGGGATAGGTGCTTACGTAGAAGCAAAGATGAGTTGATTTGTTTTGTCCATCTCCCCTGGTCCCATTTCTCTTTCACTGATGAGATTTTATTTTAGAAATTCACAGGAGAGAGAGAGAAAAATATGCAAACCACAGGTACCATTGTACAGTTTTCCGATTTTGTAAACTTCAAAGGTGAAAGCTTTTAAACACTTGATATTTTTATTTTAGCATCATGACAATGCTAAATAAACAAGGCAAGCATTGTTCTTATTTTCTGGCTCAGGAAATAGAGATACAAAAGTACTGACTCTTACTTGTTCCATCTCCCATAGCAAATTTTTTTGGCAGAACTGATCTGAAAACCTAATTTCTTGATTTTTTTTTTTTAAATGCAGGAGGGGTTTGTTTCATTTTGTATCAGATGGCCATTTATTTCCACAGGCTTTTAGATTAGAATAGGAGAAGGAAAATTAAGCTTGAGCTGTGGTGTGTACATACTCCACAGATGGTATTAGGGATGGTAATTGTGCCCTGGGACTCTTTCATAGTCAGTGGCATGATGTCTGAGATGACATATTTAAAGCAGTCCTTGTTTAACAATCTAGTAGAACTATGGGTTGGGCCTCTTGGTTTCCTTCAGAGATTTTTGGGACTATTTCCCTGCTCTGTATGCAAAGCTGCCTTATAAACACCAACTGTTGGCTCCAAGAAGATCTAGGAGAGAATATTTCTGCCTGTCTTTACTGTTAGCCCCTCATCACAGACTCCTGTGTATTATTGTTGAGCTTGGAGATGCAACACATTATTACTATTGTGGTTAATGGTACAAAGAGGATCTGGCCTGGTTTGTTTTGTTTTTGTTTTTGTTTTGTTTTTGTTTTTGTTTTTTTTTTATCCCAGCACTTGGGGGGCAGAGGAGGCAGGTAGAGCTCTCTTGAGTTTAAGGTTAGCCTGGTCTACATAGTGAGTTCAGGATAGGAGAGCTATATAATAGAGAGAACCCATCTCAAACAAACAAACAAAGAGAGCTCCTGCCTCAAATTAACAAATGGGTGTATAAAGAAGATGATCCCATTGTTCTGTTTGCTCGTCTGTTCTTGGACTTCTCCTTTTAGGAAGTTCCTATGCCTGCTGCAGTGTGTTCAGATCTAATTTTCAGTATGAATCCAGCAATACCTCAGTGGGTTAACTTCACATTTGCATCAACTTCACAGAGAGCCAAGTGAGCTTAGCTTCCCTTCCCTCCTGCCTATGGTCTCTACGTTATTGACCACTCACTATCTTTCTAGAGTCTTGGAGCAGCACAAACTCAACAAGGACCAATGGGAAGAGCGGATCCAGGTGTGGCATGAGGAACACCGGGGCATGCTCAGGTAAGTCTCTCCTAACAGCCGTGAGCTTCACTGTCCTTGTAAAGAGAATGAGGATAATGTCTACAAAGAACAGGCAAATTACTAGGTACATTGGTGGATTTTAAAAAAGAGACTAGGGATGATTCTGACACTTAAATATAGATGGCAACCCTGAATCATTGTAAGACTGTGATTTATTTTAGGCATTTTGTAAATTCATAAGAGTAGAGTTTCTATTTATTTATTTATTTATTTATTTTTATTTTGGCTATTTTCTTTATTTACATTCCAAATGTTATTCCCTTTCCTTGTCCCCCCTGAAACCCCGTATTCCATCCCCACTGCCCCTGCTTCTAAGAGGGTGCTCCCTCACCCACCTACCCACTCCCGCCTCCCTGTCATCACATTCTCCTACACTGGGGCATCTATTGAACCTTCACAGGACCAAAGGCTTCTTCTCCCATTGATGCCTGACAAGGCCATCCTCTGCTACATATGCGACTGGAGCTATGGGTCCCTCCATGTGTACTCCTTGGTTGGTGGTTTAGTCCCTGGGAGCTCTGCGGTGGGGGGGGGGGGGTGTCTGGTAGGTTGATATTGTTGTTCTTCCTATGGGGTTGCAAACCCCTTCAGCTCCTTCAGTTCTTTTTCTAATTCCTCCATTGGGGACCCTGTGCTCTGCTCGCAGCCAACCAAGAGCAAAGTTTTAATGCAAATGACTCTAATTTGAAAAGATCATTAACATCAGGACTTTATTATTTTTATTTTGTATGTCTTCTCTGTCTCTGTTTCTCTGTCTGTCTCTTTCTCTCTCTCTTTCTCTCTCTCTCTCTCTCTCTCTCTCTCTCTGTGTGTGTGTGTGTGTGTGTGTGTGTGTGTGTATTTGTCCCTCCCTCTGCATTATGCCAGGGTACACATGTGGAGGTCAGACCAACTTTTGGGAGTCTATTTTCTTCTACTCTACTGTGTAGGTCCCAGAATCAGAACTCAGGTTGTCAGGCTTGTTGGTCAATGCGGTGACCAACTGATCCAACTTGCCAGCCCCAGAAGTTCTTTTAAGAAATGATCTCATTATGTAGCCTAGATTGATCTTGAACACATATAGTACAGGTGGTTCTAGGATGTTCCACCACTCCCTACATCTTAAACAGTTTTGAGTGCAATGAAAAGGAAGGAAGATCAGGGTCTCCAGAAAGTTTCTGGGCTATCTTGTCATTGATTCTCTAAAAATAAATGGGAAAGGAGCTCTCTAAATACTACAAAAGCATTTTATAGCTGTTTAGTTGAGGATCAAATCTCATTTTAAAGAGGATGTCTCAATGCAGAGGAGGGAGAATATAGTTTCTGTAACAGCTAATATTTCAGAGGCCAGCAAGGGACAGTCCATTCTTATTCTTTCGGTTCTTGTCAGCAGTTTTTATTTAACAGAAATAATGTGTTTTCATGTTACTAATCACTTGCTTACATTCTATCCATTTCCCAATCCTGCTACCAAGACCGTTGTCAGAAACAGAGAGCAAGCTAGCTTTCTATGTTGCTGGGTCTGCTATGGAAGCTCTACTTTGTGACAATGCCCCTCTCCTATTCTGTATCATCTAGGGAGGATGCTGTCCTGGAATATCTCAAGATTGCTCAAGACCTGGAGATGTATGGTGTGAACTATTTCAGCATCAAGAACAAGAAAGGCTCAGAACTGTGGCTGGGTGTGGATGCCTTGGGTCTCAACATCTATGGGCAGAATGACAGGTATGCTTCAGATGTCTCTCAGTTATTTGGATCACTCTTAAACATAGGTGTCATCCCTTACCACAGAGCAAGACTATACCACTTGAATCCTACCTCAGTTATTTTTCTACCTAATTAAGTCCAGCCAAGATGATTGTACACCTTCCTTCATCCTATATTGACTAGAGTTGTACTATCTAGTCTGATAGTCACTAGCTGTATGTGACTATTGAACATTTGAAATGTCATTACAACTGAGATGTGTCATAAACAAAATCTGTATACCACACTTTCAAGAACTATTGTGAGAAAAAAAAGTCTGTTAATCATCTTTCTGTACCTGTGACAGAACACCTGGGAGAAGTCAACTTAAAGGAGTTTCAGACTTTCAGAGTTTTTAGTCTGCATTTACTTGATGCAGCTCTGTTGGACCTGTATTGAGGTAGAATTTGATGGTGGAGAGCATTTAGTTGCTTACCTCCTGGTATCTGGGAAATAGACAGTGAAAGACGAAGGGAGTGGAATCCCAATGTCTTCTTTGAGGGCATACCCCCAGTAATCTACTTCCTCCAGGGCCTGCCCATAAAGTTCTGCCACCACTAGTAACACCAGTATCTGGGGATCTAGCCTTCAACAAATGGCCTTTTGGGAAACATTTAATTTTGAAACCATGCTGGGTATGTTGATTCATGTCTGTTATTCTAGCACACAGGAGGGGCAGGTAGCAAGAATCAGGATTTCAAGGTCAGCTTTAGCTTCATAGTTAATTCATGGCTGTCTTAGTTTAGAGTTACCATTGCTGTGATGAAACACCATGACCAAAAGCAACTTGGGGAGGAAAGGGTTTGTTTTACTCACACTTTTGTATTCATCATTAAAAGCAGTGAAGGCAGAAACTCAGGCAGGACAGGAACCCAGAGTCAGGAGCTGAGGCAAACGCGCCATGAAGGAGTACTGCTTAGGCTTGCTTCACACTGCTTTCTTATAGAACCCAATACCACCAGTCCAGAGATGGTACCACCCAAAAGGGGTGGGTCCTCCATCAATCACTGATTAAAATAATGCCCTACAGCCTGGTCTTATGGAGGCGTTTTTCTTTCTGTTGAGGTTCTGTCCTTTCAGATGGCTGTAGCTTGTGCCAAGATGACATAAAACTAGTCAGCACAATGGTTATCCTGGGCTATGTGAGACCTTGTCCCATTCCCTTTCCCAGGCAAATATAATTCAAACCACAGTAATGTAAAATGTATGTATAATTTATTTTTAAAATGTTGACTTATATGCTCCAATGATAGTGTTAGTATTTATTGAGTTAGTTAAACCTTCACAATTAGGTCACTGTATTTCCTTTTTACCCATTTTCATATAGCTACTAAAATTTATAAATGTGACTCTTATAATTTTTGGAGAGTGCTGACCTAGAATCTATCTTGTCATGGTTTATAAAGCCAAGTCCCATGTTATGATTGACTTTTGGCCTATAAGCCTTGCTATAATATTGTCTTACTTATTTGTCCCCTTGGTCTACTCTTGGTAAGGATGAAATCATTAGATTGTTGTTCTATTTACTTCCTGAATCTTAGGGCTCATTATTTATCTTTCCAAGTTTAACAATTTTGTATAGAAGGTTTTCGGTTAAATAGGACCATAGATGCTCTGGAAGGTTCTATCAAGGCAATTGCTTCAACCCCAAATGGAACAAAACAATGGGTGATAAGTGGTAACAGTAGGTGAGAGACAATAGGTCTATCTCCTCAAGGGAACAGACCCCTTTGTGTTATATCTCCCTTTGTGTTAGGGAATGGAGTGGGGTGGGTGGTGGTGAGGGTAAAACACTAAGTCTGTTTCCTTCTTGCTCTGCCTTTGTCATGATGATGTTGGCCTCTGTTTCTACAGACTGACCCCTAAGATTGGCTTCCCTTGGAGTGAAATCAGGAATATCTCTTTCAATGATAAGAAATTTGTCATCAAGCCTATTGACAAAAAGGCCCCGGTGAGTGACTCCTCCTTCTGACTATGTGCAGCAGGTTTTTTCCCCCCAAGGATTAGGTAATATTAAGACATGGATTTATCTGTCTCTCCATTTTCTGTTTTGTGTAACATGTACACATGAACAGGAAGCACAAATGGAAAGTAAAATGTAAGAGGAAGTTGATGCTGAGAAATGGCCAGGTGATATCCTACTACACTTGGTGCCACTCTAGTACCAAACTCCCTCTGTGGGGGCTGGGGGAGGCGAGCTACAGGCAGTCCTAAATGCTGTGCTTTGCCCATTGCCTCTAGAGGCTTAGGAAAGTGTACTTGGCTTATGTTTAATTGTGGAAAATAGGAAGAGCCAGGAGTTCAAACCCAAAGATGACATTACAAATTTACCATTTAAAACTTTTAGTAAGAGAAAATCAAATTTTTACTCTCTATATTTCTTTACCCACAAGTTTTAAAAGGCAAGGGTTCAATCTAGCCCAGTCTGGCCTTAACTTAAAGCTACTCTGGCTTTGGCCTCTGAGTGCTGGGATGTTGTGCATGCGTTTCTATATCCTCTAATTTTTTATTATATATTTATTTTTATTATTATATTTTATTATTATATTTAGTTTATTAATTTAGTGTGTTCCAATAATAATTAAAGAAAAGATAATGAATTTTGGGAAAAACACAAGGAAGTTGGGATGATGTATTAGTGCTCATGCAGTAGTTCTGAGTAAAATAAATAAAAAAGCCAGCAGAGATTAAAGGCTTTTAAATAAATAATAATCAAAATAAGTGAAGTTTAGAAAATTTAGATATTTGTGTACTTGATAACCTGGGTTCCCATAACTAGAGCTCACTTATCAGAGATTATAGAGATGGTTTAGAATCCCAACAGGTTTACCTGTTGATTAGAATATCAATTATATCGTAGAAGAGGCCCTTTGAGATTCAGTAGTTGGATCTCTAGGTAAAGAGACATGACATTGTATGTTCTCTTAAGAGTTAATCCAGTTAGGTCAGTCAGTCACCTGGCTAAGGGACTGCTTCTTAGAAAAGTGAATCCACGTTAAGCCACAATAAATCAGTAGTAGGAATAAACATCTCTTTAATGAGATGGTGTACTTTTTCTTCCCAGAGTTTCTCTTCCATACTGTAGTCCCTATAAGCTGCCATGGGGTTCTGTTGGATCTGCTCATCTTACTGTATCCTGACATAGAAAAACAACTCTTCCCTTTCCTTCTCTTCTGTAGTATTGTTTCAATTGCTGACTAGAACCTATGTATACTTTCTATGGCGCTTTTGGATTTTTCACACTTTGTGTAAAGATCTCCCTGCCATGTGGTTACTTTCCCACCATGGGGCTGACTTCCATACTGACTTAACTCAAAGGTCATGGCCTCTTAAGCTCCAACCTGTGAATCAAAACTAAACTTATTTTGAAAACTAAAACAAAATACTATTGCAGAAAAAGAGACTTCCAATAAAGTATTTTAGGGTATTATTTTAGATTTATTTTCCAATTTTTTGTATGTATGTATGTATGTATGTATGTATTTATTTATTTATTTGTGGAAGGAGTGAAAAGGTATGCATTCCATGGCGCACTTGTGGAGGTCAGAGGGCAACTTGCTAGATAGAGTTGTTTATCTTTCTCCATGTTGTTTTTTTTGAGACCAAACTCTTATTGTTAAGCCTCATCATGGCTTTACTTTCTGAGCCATCTTGCCTGGCCCCATGGTGCTTTTCCTGAGCAGAGTTGAAGAAAAACTGGTTTGGAGGAAAGAGCACTGCTATCAAAGATAAGAATCATGGGTTCTAGTCTCGAGTCTACCACTACTCTGATACCTGACTCTGCGAAAAATAATTTCCTAACTCTGCTAATTAGTACTCCTTTTTGGACTTAGCTTTACAGAAGCCTTTCCTCAAAATTCTATTTTTTAAAATTTATTATTACTGGTGTGTATGGGCATGCATGTGCATGCTCGAGGGCACATGTCAGCCTTCCTGCTAGCCCTAAAACCTCAACTTCTGTTTTCCCTTCAGGACTTTGTGTTCTATGCTCCTCGGCTTCGGATTAACAAGAGGATCTTGGCTCTGTGCATGGGGAATCATGAGCTGTACATGCGTCGACGCAAGCCTGATACCATTGAGGTGCAGCAGATGAAGGCACAGGCTCGGGAAGAGAAGCACCAGAAGCAGATGGAACGGTAGGTGCTATAGGGCTGGAATTAGGACTAGTGCAGTCGTAAGGAAGCTTCTAAAGGTTCCTAGCTTGCTTACGGTGTGGGATCAGCCCAGAACAAGGGACTTGTGAATTGGAAGGGAGGATACCCGTATATTCAGTCTCAGCACAGACACCGTTGCTTCTTAGAAACAGGTATCAGTAGTCTTGGATTTCAGAGGTTGCAAGAGGGAGGATTCTTTCACAGTTTCCTATTGTCTATGACTCTCATGCCATTACTGTGCCAGGTACATTATGGGTTGCTATTGGTTAACTGATAAGTAGAACGGTAGTAACTGAAGAGTCTGTGTTCAGTTGTACTTGGGTTGAGCAGAAACGGGCAGAGTCCTCAGAATTTTCCCTACAACCCCCTTAGTGTATTCAGTGGTAATCTGAGGGTTAGCAGCAAGAAAGGTAGGAATTGAGATCCTGATCTCAGACTTCCTGATCAGCATCTTAGGACTCCAGGATGTGATTTATTCAAAGAAGATAGGCAGTCAATAGCATGAAAATATCCTTAATCATTACAGAAATGCAAATTAAAACCATAATCAGTTACCATTTTATGCTTATTAGTACATATATAAGAAATAAAATTGAAATATAAGTACTGGTGATGTTCTGAAAAAAATTAGGAATTCATGTATATTACTGGTGAGAGTATACAGTGGTAGAAACTAGTTCTTCAAAAAGTTAAAACACAGAATTACTATATAATCTTGTAATACCATTCCTAGGTAAAGTATCCGTAAAAATTAAAAATGGATATGCAGAAAATTGCATGTACACACATGTTCACAGTAGCATTATGCAGACACTTTAATGGTAGAACACAATCTAGTATATACCAAGAGATAAACAGATAAATTATGAATATAATTTATCTTCTAAAAGAAGATACAGTCTTTTTTAGAAGACTGTATCTTCTAAAAAATCTTTTGGTTTTAGTTGTGTGTAGGACTGTGTGGATGGTTGTGTGTGGTATGCATGTGTGCTTGTGAATGCATGTGCATGGATGAGCACATTCCTGGAGTACAAGTCCATGCAGAGAAGGCAGAAGAGGTCATCAGATACCCTGAAGCTGGGGTTAAAGGTGGCTGTGAGCCACTGGATGTGGGTGCCAAACTCTGGTCATCTTCAAGGCCAGCAATTACTTTTAAATACTAATCTGTCTCTCCATCCCCTAGAATATATCTTAATCTAGTTTATGTTGTCATAATAAATGATCTAATGATGAGGGTATTTTTACTCATGTTTCTTGGATGCTAAGAAATCCAAGATAGGATGGCCACATCCCTCAAGAACCCCATATTACATTGTAATGCAGCAGGAGCTATGGAGAGTAGCAAATGAGGATTTGAGAGAGATGGTAGAGTTAATTGTGACGACCTCTTCTCATAAGAAGAAAACCATCTTGTGAAACTTAACCACCTCCTCAGCATCTTTTTGGAAAGTGGTTACCCTAATTGTCTCCCACTCATGTCCATCTAATGAAAGTTTCACTGCCTCTCATTCCCTTTACACTAGGAACTGGCCTCTAAAACCTTAACCTATGTAGGAATAGCAGAATAGTTTTTATCCATCCATGCTGCAATGTGATATACTCTAAAACATTATGCTTAATGAAAAAAGGGTGAAGTATGACAAGTTACATATTGTTTATTCTATTTATAGGATATAATCCCCAAATGAAATATACATACCAGTGTATGCTGGTGGCTGTCAGGTTCTGGGAGAAGTGAAATGTGAAGAATGGTATGGGGTTTTACTCTGCTGTGATGAACACATTTTATAACTAGAAAAAGGTGATAGTTACCCACTATTGGAGATGTACTAAGTGTAATTGAATTACTTATGCAATGATTGATTTAGTATTATTTGAGTTTAACCTCAGTAAATCATTTTTTGATAATCCCAAGTGACTCATATGTACATTGGAGTTTGAGGAACACTGCTTTAGTGGGGGTACTCTGTCAATAAAGAGTTTGGAATGTTGGAAAGTTTCTAAGGTAAGAGGCACGAAATGACTTCATATATGATGATCTAGAAGCTAAAGATAGCTTAGCTTGGTGGCTCAAAGTTGTTAACAAGTTCAAGTCTACCTAGGCTTAAATAGTGAGACCCTGTCTTACTGTAAATAAAAACAAAATGATCATATATTTTTTCTAACATTGAACCTGGTTCTAATACACACACACACACACACACACACACACACAAAACACACATATAACTAAAGTTGATTTTACCCCCAAGCATTGGGGTTTAGACTCAAAACCTTATGAATGTGAGGCAAGTATTTTGACAGCCCAGAGTTCTCACTTATTAAGGAAAATATTATCAAGATTTTGAGAGTAGTTTACTGAACTAGGACATACCCTGTAAAACCTCACTGTACAGTTACAAGAAGAATGAGTGACGTACATATATAGATATGCTCACAGCATCTCACTCACACAGTCTGGAGGAGCAAAAGCATTAGCATTCATTTCCTTAAATATTTATTGAGCAATGAAACATTTCTGTTCTTGTGAAGTTTGACATTCTGGCAGGAGAAGACAGATAAAGTAAACAGATAATTTAGTATATGCAGTTGTGAAAAGTGCTATGGAAAAGTGTGTGCCAAGCATTCTGAACTTGCTAAGATGTAAAAATGCCTCCTGGGTGTGTGTGTGTGTGTGTGGAGAGGTGGCTCAACAGTTCGGAGCACTTAGTGCTGTTGCAGAGAACCCAGGTTTGATTCCCAGAACACACATGGAAGTTATCAACCACCTGTAACTCCATTTTCAGGGGATCTGGCACCTTCTTCTGGATGCCATGGGCACTGCACACATGTTATGTGCTTACATATGCACAGGAAACACACACACACACACTAAAAATTAGTGAAGTCTTTAAAACAAAAAGAATGCTTCCTTGAATAGGTAGTGAGGCCAGAAAAAGCAAATACTTATTCTAGATCTACAATAATATCTGGGAAAAAGGAAACTAGAGCTAGGGTTGAAGACAGGCAAGGTTAGCCCTAGCCAATATTTGAAGCACAAAACCAAAGCTTACTTTGCTATAAAGCTGTGAGACAGTGTGCAAATTAGTAACTCATGTTACATATGGAAGGTGGAGAACAAGAGCAAAGCCATCTAGTTGGTTACTTGCAGTACCAGCATCCTCATTTAAACCTCATGCATTCAAGGTAAATGGACTGAGCGTGGAAACCTATGTGGAACTGTGGTGTGATGACTAGATTATAGAGGGAAGTGAGAGTGTGGGGAAGCTGAGGCCCAACAGACTTGTTCCCTGGAACTCCCCAAGCTTCCATGCAGCCTTGCTATCCTGTTACATCCCTCCTTCTCTTCTCTAGTGCGCTACTGGAAAATGAGAAGAAGAAGCGTGAGCTGGCTGAAAAAGAGAAGGAGAAGATTGAACGGGAGAAGGAAGAGCTGATGGAGAAGCTGAAGCAGATTGAGGAGCAGACTAAGAAGGCTCAGCAAGGTGAGGCTTGGATTCACTGTGGAAGTTGAGTCTCCCAAGAACCTCACTCTAAGGTGTACATTCTCCCCTCCCCCAAGCTACAGAACAAGACTACATAGTCTAGGTGTGACACAGAATAGATAAGAAATTTGTCAAGAAAAATCCTTAGAACCCTTGTCTACTGCACCATGAAGTGGAAAATTCCCAGAAAGCAAGTTAGTGTGCCATCTTCATCTCTGAGCCCTTCATCAGTTTCCTGTTTTTTTCTACCAGAACTGGAAGAACAGACCCGCAGGGCCTTAGAACTTGAGCAGGAACGGAAGCGTGCCCAGAGTGAGGCTGAAAAGCTGGCCAAGGAGCGTCAAGAAGCTGAAGAAGCCAAGGAGGCCCTGCTGCAGGCTTCCCGGGACCAGAAGAAGACCCAGGAACAGCTGGTAAGGTTGAATCCTAGGCTGAGTTGTGTGCATGCATTTTTCTTCCTCTCCACCCCCTCCCCAGCTTACTGGTTTATAAATCCCTTTGTCTGCATAGCTGTGTCTTTCTAGTTTGTTTGCATCCCAAAGATCTCATTCAAAAGCAAGTTGAGCCATCTCTGGTACGGACCACAGTCTTTCATAGGCCTTGGCTTTCATTTATTTATTTTTTTACATAGAGATCTGAACCTATAACTTATGAAAGGAAAAGAGAGAGTACCTACTGGTGTTTTTTAGCATCATTTCTTTCCTTGTTTTCTTCTGTTCCTTTCTTTCTTTAGTACCCTTATGGGATTAAACCCCATACAGAATAATGTGACCAGATAAGCAAATTGGCAATCGTGGCAGCCTAGAGACTTGTCAAAGGTCACAGCTGTGTTTGATGAAGGTTTACAAACATTTCTGTCTCCACTGGAAAGATTCCCTCCCTGAAGTCACGTGTTAAGCAAGGGATCTATGACTTGAAAATTAAGAATCTACAGCTTAAAATACTACTTCCCTTGTAGTACAGGTGTGCTGGTATCATCTCAGGAAAAGATGTCATAAGAAATTTGCCAGAGGGATAAGGGTTTGCAGAAACGTTTCCACATTGTATAGGTTCCCTATGATGTTAGTATTTATTTGTTCTGGTAACAGTCTTGGTGGAGCCCTAGGATAGCAGTGAAGGGTTTGCTACTTCATGCAGTGACTTCCAAGTGAGGCCCCACTGCATGCATATTTGGCAATATTAAGAAGGGACAAAGGAAAGAAGAGGAACAGAGATGACCAATTGTCTGCCTTAAGGAGACGTGTAGTACACGAGGGGGGCTTTGACCTATGAAGGAATAAAAGAGTAATTTGGTTAAAAGTCACTAGGTCAACAAGAAATGGAGCAGCTGGTTACCTACCAGTTCAGCCAAGGAACTGGGGTTACAGGCATCTGGACCCTGAAAACCCAAAGGTCAAGCTCTCACAGGCTTCTAATATGCCTACAGGCTTCAGAAATGGCAGAGCTGACAGCACGGATCTCCCAGTTGGAAATGGCTCGAAAGAAGAAGGAGAGTGAGGCTGTGGAATGGCAGCAAAAGGTAAGATACAGAATCCAGGGCAAAGTGCTATGGGAGACACTATGCTATATGTGTATATTTCAATTTCTTACATTTCTTAAATTTAGACTCCTCACTTTTTAGGCACAAACCATTTTTACAGGCAGTATGGGAAGAGGTGTTCAAAACTTTCTTAGATACTTTAGAATCCCCCACTACCCATGGGAAGATGATAAAATCACTCCCATTGTACAATTTAAAAAAACTCAAGATCAACCAATTAAGCTATTTGTCCTAACTGGTATCTACCTCTTACTAGATGTGTCTTTCTAGGTATGATTGGGTTGCCACAGATACCCAATCTGACTGCCAATCCTTCTCTTTGTGTCATTGGACAGGCCCAGATGGTACAGGAAGACTTGGAGAAGACTCGTGCTGAGCTGAAGACTGCTATGAGTACACCTCATGTGGCAGAGCCTGCTGAGAATGAACAGGATGAACAGGATGAGAATGGAGCAGAGGCCAGTGCTGATTTGCGGGCTGATGCTATGGCCAAGGACCGCAGTGAGGAAGAACGTACCACTGAGGCAGAGAAGAATGAGCGTGTGCAGAAGCATCTTAAGGTAACCAGGCAGGGCCAACAGCAGTCAAGGAGACTGTATAGAGTTAATAGCCTATGACCTTTCCTAGAGCTAGGATAAACATGCCATAGCTTTTGTCAGTGCTAACTAGGAATCTGGGACTGTAGAAACTTGAAGGGAAGACATTTTCACTTACTAATCATATCCTAGAGTACCTCATTTACCTCTCTCCTACTTCCTATTACACTCCCTTCTTATATTCAGAAAATATCTAGTTAAACAAACTACTACTTGAATATTTGGAATGTTATTCTGATCTACTGTAAAGAGATAACCATCATTAATTTGTCCTATACTGTGTTTATGTGGTGCATGTTCGCATGGATTATATGACTAGGAAAGAGGAAAAAAAATTAATAAAAAAGAAAACTCTGCTCAAAGAAGTGGAATTAAAATGAGAGGAAGTCATTGACCCCTGACTCATCTTGCATCCTCACAGGCCCTTACTTCAGAGCTGGCCAATGCCCGAGATGAGTCCAAGAAGACTGCCAATGACATGATCCATGCCGAGAACATGCGACTGGGACGAGACAAATACAAGACCCTGCGTCAGATCCGGCAGGGCAATACCAAACAGCGCATTGATGAGTTTGAGTCCATGTAGTGGGCCTTCAGCCTTCAGGGACCCCTCCTCCTTCTTCCTTGTCCCCACACTCCTATAGTTTTGCCTAACTAACACTGTGCTCGAGCCACTAACTAGAAAAGCCTTGGAGCCATGCCAAACATCCAGTATAGCCATGGGACCAAATTTAACTTCCCCACTCATATCCTTGGGCAAACAAATGGCCCACTGTGGTGCCAATGGAATCTCCTTTTCCTTCTCTGTCACACTCATTCAACCTAGCTCTCTGGAATAGACCATTTCCCAAGCTTAGAGGCTCATTCCTTTTGGTTTGACAAGCACTCCCTCCCTTTATACACTTACTGTTGTCCTCTGGGACTCAAGTGTGAAGTAGGCTAACAGCTAGCTCCCATCCCTTGCCTTTTTTTCCCAGTCCTTTGATTTGCAAAGTTGGGGTATTGTGTTGTTTAGGGACAGAAGTAGGGACTTGGCTTTATCATTTAGTATGCCAGCTGACCTAGGATTTGGCCTGTTAATGTCTATTCCTGTTAGAGTTATTTAGGCTTTGTAATGATTGGAGGGAAAAAGAGATGTTTAACCATTCTTACTTCTTCTACCTCCCATGTTGGGCCTATTACAAATTCAGTCCCAGTGGGCCTTGTCTCTGTGTTTAGGGACTTAGTTTCTAATCAATAAGGGATGAAGGGATAAAGGAAAAAGTGCATTCAAGAGATTAACTATCAACCTAGAAAGCCCCCTGCCCCAGTGCATCATGGGAGCCTTTCTTTTCTTGAGTGAGGTCTATGGTCAGGGCTGCCTCTGCTCATGTTAGTCCAGGTTCTTGGTTCCTTTTCTAAATCTGCCATGCCCTTTCCAATCTCCAGATCCCTTCCAGCTAGGACAGAGAGGATAAGTACCCTCAAACCTAGCCAGTTTCATCTAAACTTGTTGCCACAAAGGAAGAAACATGTATACCTGGCTTTAGTATTTTCCCTGCCAGGACTTCCTAAACTACTTCCCCTGGAGTTGATTGGACCACTGTTCCGGCTTCACAGATACACAATATGATGAGTAAGAGTAGTCCTTGTCTCTTGGTCACTCAGCAATCCTTCCTCATCTTACCCAGTGCAAAGTGGTGAGTGGGCCCTGCTTCTGACAAATCTCTAACCCAGGTCTCATCACTCGTTGTGCTGTCCCTTGGAGACACATACAGAAAGCTGCTGGGTATTCTGGCCTTGTCCCTTCACACCCCCACACCCTGCTCTCCACTTTGGAGCAGCTGCTCCCTCTTTTTTTTGTCACATGTGTGCTCTTTTAATTTTTACCAGTATTATATATTCTAGTGACATCTAACAATATTGGTTTCTACCTTTTTTTGCTAATGCACTATTAGGGACAGGATCATTTTAGCTTCATTATTTTTTACTACCCTCACCCCACATGTGAGATGAATATACTATATTAAAAATGATATTTTGCCAAAAACATTATGTAAGAAGATTTCAGTATTAGCGATTTACCTGTCACTATAGGTCATACAGTCCATTGAAAATGTACTTAGTATTTGGTTTTGTTGTTCCTGTTTGCTTTTTCCCCAGGGTTCAAGACTCCAAAAAGCTATCTTGTATCCCTAGCCCAGAGCCTCCCTCAGCCCATGCCCCTTTTACTTAACCTTGGGGAATTGTATATGCATTGCTGTGAATTATATTGACACTTGGTGAGCTGTCCTTTATTGGCTACATTCAAACCTGGAATTGTGGGGGCAATCTGGCTGCATTAAGGGCAATAACCCACCCCCACAGAGGCTGGGGAGAAGGTTAGGATTTATATTCGGTTTTTGTGTGTGTGTGTATTTTTGTTTTTTAAATAATTGTTTTGGAGGGGTTTATGCTCAATCTGTGTTCTATTTCAGTGCCAATAAAATTTAGGAAGACTTCACTATGACTCAGTCTTTCTGTATATGTCACTGTAATTTCTAGTCTATAGGCTACCTATCTTTGGTCTCAGTTTAACTTGACTTAAGTTCTAGTAGAAGGAGGAATACAGTTGTCCTCATTTGAATAAGAAGGAATGACTTTAAACACCACCAAAACCAGAAGAACCAAATTCAGCCCCGAGGTTACAGGTATGATAGAGCTGACTGAGCTATTCCTCTCCCCAACCCCCACCACTTCATGTCTTGTTTTCTGGTATGGATTGGAGCAGTAGCACAGATGTTAAAGCAGTGGTTCTCAACATGTGGGTCATGACCTATTTGGCAAACCTATATCTCCAAAAACCTTTACATTATGGTTCATCACAGTAGCAAAATTGCAGTTATGAAGTAAGAGTGGAAATAATTTTATGGTTGGGTGGTCAACACAACATAAAGAACTGTATTAAAAGGTCACAGCATTTGGAAGGTTGAAAAGCACTGTGTTAAAGGGTAAGGCTCACAAGGCAGCGTTTTGGTGTGGCTTCAGGACTTGCATTAACCAGGTGATACTCCTAGGCTTCCTTGGCATTCAAGCTTAGAAGCCGAGTAACCCAGTTCGACCTTAACTTGAAAATCCTCTTGCTTTTGCCTCCTCGGTGCTGAGAGTATAAGCCTATGCTGTCGAGCACAGCGAGGCCCCTTGTCTCTGGCATAGGCCTGGGAGGGTCAGCTCCTGTTCTGCTTCCTTGTCTGGAAGACCTCTGCCTCATTTTATTCCCTACATCCCTTTAGTGCACTGCCAATAAAAGACAGCAGAACTATCTTGGGTCTTGTTGCAGAAGGCAGTGGAGGATGCTGTGTGAAATGAAGCCAGTAGTAGATCGGTACTTTGAGATTTATAAAGTATGTAAATTCTTTAGCTTAGATGTGGTTATCGTCAGTTTGCAGATGAGGAAACTGAGATCCACATAACAACTTTCTGTTTCTTGGACCTGATATTCCCACTTACTCCCTTCATGGGAAGTAAAATTTTGGAAGGAAAACTAGTTTATCACACGTACACTTTAAATTCTCAAAACAATCCTTTGGCAACTTTTCTGCTAGATATAACCCATTAGAGATTAATTTTTCAAACAAAATTTTGGTGTTTGAGACAAAGTATCAACTATGTTTAGAGTTTGAGGCCAGCCTGGGCTACTTTATACTGTCTCAAAATATAAAACAAATAAACAAACAAAAAACCCCAAACAAAAAGGAACTGGTTCCAGTGGCACAGACTTGTAATCCTAGTTACTCAGGAGACATAGGCAGAAAGATCACACACTCTTGACAATCCAGGGCTACAGAATGAGTTCTAGGAAATCCTTGTGTATCTTTTGTTGGTTTGTTTTTCGAGACAGGGTTTCTCTGTGTAACCCTGGCTGTCCTGGAACTCAGTCTGTAGACAAGCTGGCCTCGAACTCAAAAATCCACCTGTCTCTGCCTCCCGAGTGCTGGGATTAAAGGCAGACTATTTGAGGAAAGGAAGGAAAGCAGGTGAGGTGTACAGGAGGAGTGGAGTGGATGAAAACAAAGTATATTGATGAATAAAAATACCACAAAGAATTTGTATGCTCACCAAAAAGTGCTATTAAGAAAAATAAAAAGACGAGAAGAGGGCTTAGGCTGCAGCTCAGTGGTAGAAGGCTTGTCTGGCACGCACGAGTTCCCAGGTTCAACCTCTAGGGCTCAAGAAACAATATAAATAAGAACAGTACCTGAGTGTGGCTAGGTTGAGGGTTTTAGATTAGATGGTGTAATATCAGATCATTCTAGTGCCATAAAAAGGCCCCTTAAAGGATGCAGAGGGAGATCTAAAGAAAAGATGCTATGCTGTTGGTTTTGAAGGTGGAGCAGGAACCAAGGATTTGAGTGACCTCTGCAAACTGCCCCCCCCCAAGTAGATAATACAATACATTTAGGTTTTTTTGTTTATTTTGGTTCATTGGTTTGTTTGAGACAGGATTTCAAACCATAGCCCAGATTTTCTATCCTGAAACTTACTATGTAGACCAGGCTGGCCTAAAATTTATGGCACTCCTTCTGCCCCAAGTACAATTATTACGAATGTGACGGAATGTATCAGGGTTGCATTAGTGTTATTCCAAGATACTGTTTTACGTTTCTAAAAGTTTTTCATTCTAGGAATGACAGTGTTGCAGAAATAAAGAATAGGTTAATGGTTTCCAGTAGTTAAGGATTAAGGGAGAGAAGCTTACCATGGAGCTACAGCACTGAAATAACTGTCTTGGAGGGCAGCCTTGGTTACACAGTGAGTTTCAGACTCATTTCAAACTTTTCCTGAAATAAACAAAAATAAATAAGCAGAAAAAAGGAAGAGGATAGAAAGTGTGCAGAATAGAGCTTGTATGAGAAGTGAGTGTGGCCATCAGAGGAACACCTTCTATATGTTGTGTTTTATATCATAACTGTCTCAATGTTATTATCTGGGTAGTGATTCACGATAATTTATAAGATGTCACCACCAGATGGACCTTAGTAACGTGTCTATGTACTTAGTCTCTTTATCATTTTCTTAAAAGATAATTTTATTTTATATATATAAATGTTTTGCCTACATTTATATCCTTGCACTTAGCAGAAATGAGTGTCAGATCCCTTGAAATTGAAGTCACAGAAGGTTGTGAGGTACTATGTGGGGACTGAGTCCTGAACCTGGGTCCTCTGCAAGAGCTGAAAGTACTCTTAACACCGAGCCATCCCCAGCTCCTCTTTATTATCTCTTACAATTGCATATGAGTCTTTGATATGACTTAGGTGTTTTTTTTTTTTTTAATGAATGGGAAGGGGGAAGGAAGTGGGGAGGGTGAACATGAACACAGTCCAACTACATACATGAAAATGTCATAATGAAACCTGTTGTTTTCTACACTGTTGTTAAACAGTGGCTGCTTGTATCTGCCGAATGCCATGGCAATATTATATACAATAATGTTCATCTGGAAATATCTCAAACTTGAATGAAGAGAATAAACAAAATCCCCATGTTATACAATGATGCTACTCAGGAATACAAGTAAATGGACTACTGAAACTTACATTTAGGTGAACTCACAGATGTTATGCTGTGTTAAACAAGGAAAACATAAAAGAGACTATATGGTATACTTCTCTTTTGCTTTAAACATCAAGTTATATATTTAAAGTACAGCATATACACATTTTATTATTGATTGAGTCCTGGTAATCCAGGTAAAACCCTGTAGCATTAAAGCATGTGACTCATTTGCATTTAACTGTCAGAAGACAAATCCAGCATGGGTAATAAACACAGAGCAGAAATCCAACATTCAATACAATCCCAACAATGAGTCATTTCATGCAAAAATAGGTCAGAACTCTAAGTCAGAAGGCTGCTCTCTTGCTGTGTCTAATTAAAATTTTTGAAGCAGGAAGTGTAGTTAATGCTTGAAGTTTTAATTTCAACAAGAAATTCTGAAAATGCCTCAGCATCCCCAAGTGAAAGAAGGAAGCCAGCCTCATTGTCTATGTCTAAGGGAAACAGAGCTGGTTCCAAGCAGAAAGCAAGCGAGCTGTGCCTAAGAGGGAATGCTGGTATCTCTCCTTAGAAAGTGCCATCTGGAAGATGGGGAAGTGGGAGCCATGATGTCATTCCTCCATCTGTCCTCATGCCCATAAGCACACTTTAATCAACTGTCAATGACTTGATACTCAGATTTTGAATAGTAAATCGGGGGTACAGCAGTGACAGAGAAAGAAATGTCAGTCATAAATTTCAGAAATTACAACATGAGATTCCATTGCATTTTAAAAAGAGAAATGACCATGCGTAAACAAAAATGGGGGGAGGAGGATCCTGCATCTGCTTTTCATCAACAAACAGTCAAAGCATGGGGAACTAGAGAGGCCAGGTTAACTGATGTGCCCTAGAATTTAAAAACTCCTACTTGGATGCCTGACTCAACCAAAGCAATTCTTTGAGGAATTAGAAATATACATCACCTGAAGTCAACGAAATCCACATACCTGGGAAAACTTAAACCATTTCACGGGGAAGCCTGATTTTAATGATTCCTTTATCTCTAAGGCATACTCCTGTGCAAATCTTTCATTTCTAGTTCATGTGTGCAGTCTTGAATAGGATTATCAGAAAGATCTATCATCTTCACAACCTGAAGGCATGGCTCAGGGCTTCAGGCTTGAGACATAACCATCAATACCCTGTACTTTCCAGGGAGGAAGCAGATCCTTCCCACAAGGCACCAACTTAGAGGGCACTTAGCCATATGCCTACATTGTCCTGCATCCATGGCCACCGAATACAGTGGGCTACCCACTAACCCTAAGCCCTCAATATTTTTTCACTAACACTTAAAGAATCTGCAATGCTTGCAACCCCATTGCCTGCTACCAGAAGAAAAATGACTCCTCAGTAGCCACCACTCAGTTATTATTCTATTTATGTGATAATTTAGAGCAGATATGGTTTAGTGGTGCTAGGTTGGAGAGGTTGAGTGGAAAGGAGCAGTAAGAAACAATTCTTAATGTGGATCATTGTAAGCTATAAGTATAAATAAAACTTTATTATGTTGAATGCAAATACACCTTTTAAAAAAAAAGATGTTTGTCACTGAAAGAGTTAGAAACATTTTAGTACCTTACTTCTCGGAGTGTATCATAATCATTTGGTGAATTTGAAATAGATGCTGGGTGTGGCATGTTCCAAGCTGGGTGCAGTGGCACATCCCAAAAATCTCAGATGGTTGAGGCAGGAGGGCCATAGCTTCACAGTCTACTTAGACTATGAAGCAAGATACTGTTGTAAAACCACTGTTCTAGAGTCTAGAGTAAACCAAAACGTGTATAGGTAGAGTTCTGGAGAGAAAAGGGACTCATCTATGTTCACAAAGCTGCTGGCCAGAGATCTATTTAGAGCTTGTTTCATCTCTGGGTCGTCTTACAGTGCTGCCTTAATCTTGGAGCTAGTGTTCCTTTACCAACCTAAATCATAATGCCTGTTATTACACCACACCTACTATCTGCCTTTTCATGAGATGCCCATAGGGTCACATCATCATATTCCATCCTGAAATCAGGAAGAAGCACTTTCCTGCATTTGAGGTGGTAGTGATGAACAATCCCAGTCCTTCTTATGGTACCCTGACGTCCACATTATAACTCCAGCTCTCGTTTCACAGAATTATTATAGTCTTCCTATTATAATAAATGCTGAAGATATTGCCTAGAGATTAAATCCTTGATCCACGAGTGATTGTACATCCCTTTAATACCAGCTCTAGAGAGGCATAGCCATGTGATCAGGGTGAGATCCAGGCCAGCCTGGGCTACATAGTCTCAACGAACAACAACAACAACAACAAAAATATCATCACATACTATTGTTTTCTTAATGTAAAATGATGTCATCCCTTTAGAAAACGATTTGGAAGTTCCTTAAAAACAATATAGGGGGCAAAAGTGTGGCATAGTGATAGAAAACTTCCATAGCATGTATGAGACCCTTGATTTTATTCCCTGACCCTTTAAAAGTTAACCTTAGTTACCATATAGCCTTGCAGTTCCAGAGTATATATCCAAGAGAAGCGAAAATATATGTCAATAATAAAACTTACACACAAATATTGCTTGCCTATCTTGTACGAAGATTTGGCTTCAAACTTCAGCACCACAAAAACTTACACTGAAATATTAATAGCAGTAGTATTATGACCAAAATGGATAAAATTTGAAATATTTATCAACTTGGATAAGTACAGGAAATCTGACAAGAAAATTTCCTCAATTGAAGTCCCATTTTCCAGATAACTATAGCTTGTTTTAGGTTGACAAAAGGATACCAGGACACGATTTTACCCCATTTAGCTGTTATCAAGAAAACTGACAACAAATGCAGTCAAGAATGTGAGGGAAAGTAAGCTCTGGTCGTCACTGGTGGGAGTTTAAGCTAGTGTATCCACTGTGGAAGTCAGAATGGAGTTTTCTCCAAATATTAATAACAGAACTACCATATATCCCAGCTATACTGCCCCTGAAGAGTATATTCATAGAACTCCGTGTATGCAATGCGATTGTATTCTAAGGTAAAGAAAACTGAAATTATGGAATTTGCTGGAAAATAGATGGACCAGGAAAGTACTATATTAAACAAGGTAACCAAGACCCAGACAAAATACTGCATGCTCTCTCAAATGAAGACAGTGTGTGTGTGTGTGTGTGTGTGTGTGTGTGTGTGTGTGAACATGTGTGTAATATTCTATAAATGTGGATAAATGTTGTTGGTAAGGCCTAAAAAACTAGAAAGGAGACCAAAAGAGAATAAAAAGATGTGCAAAGGGACAAAGATGGGTAAAAGATCACAGGTGACATGAAAGCCGAAAGAGACTGGTGATGGAAGACTATAATGGGCAGACAGATGCTTGAACATCAAGAGGGGGAAGAAGATTCAACTATAACAAATTTATTGCTTGAAAATTCTATAGTGAAGCCAACTATTTTATACTACTTTAAAAGTAAAAGTAAATATGATATGCTTCGTGCTACAAGAATGTCACCCTACCAGCAACTTGATACTATACATGGAAACAAAGAATACTCATAAATTATGTAACAAATGACTGTATAAATTCATCATTTTTCTTATTTGATCACAGGCAGCAGCCTATAAAATTCAGGTGTAGGGAAGGACTTTCTGAAGAAGACTTCATTTGATCAAGGATTAAGGCCAATGGTTGACAAGCAGGAACTCATAAAACTAAAAGTTTCTGCAGAGGTAGGGAAACATTCTATTGAAGAGGAAACCTACAGAACAGGAGAAAATCATTGCCAGATATACTTCTGACAGAAGATTAATATTTCAAATATGCAGAGAACTCACAAAACAAAGAATTGAGGAAACAAATGGCCTAATTTAAAAAAAATTTGGGCTAGAGATCTAAACAGAGAGTTCTCAATATAAGAAATAAAAATAGTTAAGGAATACAATCAAAAGTTGTTCACCATCCTTGGCAATTAGTGAATTGAAATGACTTTGAGATTTCACCTTACCCCAGTCAGAATGGCTAAGATCAACAAAACAATTGACAGCAATTTTATATGTGGTTTTCGGGAGAGGGGAGCCCTCATTTTCTGTCAGTGTGAATGCAAATTGGTGAGTCAATCTGGATATTAGTATGGACAATCAGAAAATAAAAGTAAAAAAAAAAGTAAAAATAAATCTACCATGTGACCCACCAATACGACTCCTTGGAATATATGTAAAGGATGTCATCGTCTCCACAGATACTTGCTCAACCATGTTCATTTCTGCCCTTTACAATAGCTAGGGAGTAAAAACAGTCTAAATATCCTTCAACAGATAAATGGATAGTGGAAATGTGGTACATGTACACAATGGAATACTATTCAGCTGAGAAGAAAAGTGAAATCATGAAATGTGCAGGTAAATGAAGGGACCGAGAAAAGAATATATTGAGTGAGATAGCACAGATCAAGAAAGACAAATTCTGCATGTTCTCTCTCATCTCCGTTTCCTATCCCCAAATCTCCAGATGTCAGTATAGAACATGGGATGACCACAGAAAGCAGGGAATATGAAGGGACCATACATGGGTAAGGGTTGGGAGGGGAACAGCAGGATACAGGTGATATGAGGTAGAAAATGGAAAAATCGTGAGGATTCTAACTGTGTCATGAGGAGAGAGGTCGATACAGATGGAGGAGCAAGGAGGGAGAAATATCAGCAAAGTTGCCTGATAAAGTTTGAAGGAATCTTTTTAAATGTTATATAAAATCATACACAGTACATTTATGCACACACACAAGTTACGCAGTTAGGTAACAATGCTCCCCACAAGAACTATAGACTAACCCCAGTATAATGTATATAAGAACCCCAGTATAATGTACAAGAATCTCTTTTAGAATAGTTGGTGTAAGCATCCAAGGGACATCCAAAACAATACAGACTATAGCTTTTGCTCTTGGCTGGCAATCAGAGCTTGAAGGTAAACTATTGTTGAAGACACTGTGCACTTAGGACACAGGATTCAGATGATTGGAGCTGGATAAAACATGAAAGCCTCCTTCTTGAAGTCCAGCTTTCATAGTTTTAGAAAAAAATATGCAAACTGTCGAAGGAGGGAAGCTGTGACAGCTATGAAGCACAATGATCAGCATGGCGGTAAGTGGCACTCACATGGTGGTGCTAGCTAGTATTAGAAACCTAGTACTATTTATCATCCTGGTACTAGAAACCTAGCCATCTTTCTGGTCATGGATGTTAGGAGAGAATCTATTACTATCAATTTGCTAGATTAGCATAGTTCCTAAGTACATTCTAAATCTTAACCTTACAAAATAAGTGTAGCTACAACCCCTCATCAAAGAAGTTTCTCTTTACAGACAAACCATCAGAGAAAACCCCAAATGGACACAATGCAGAGATCAGTGGATAATAGGAATTGCAGCCCCAATGCATATATTTACATCAGAGCTTGTGCATATATGGTTCATGGGACTTCACAGAAGAAGGGGCAGAAAGATTGTAGAAGCCAAAATACCAGGAAATCCACCATGAAACAGTTTCTCATAGTAATGACTGCATCAAAAAGATCTGAATGTTGGCGTATTAATAGATATGCTAACACTGAAGGAGGATAGCTTATGGTGTCCCATCTCTGAACAAGGAACTACAAACAGCTGATGATTGCTCAGAAACTGTTAACCCTTCTCAGGGATGAGCCCCCTAATTGGTTGTCCAAAATAAGTGAACAGCTTTGAAACCATATACACATAAACAAAAGTGGACCCAGCAGGTCGTATTCATATATTTGTGTACATGTGTGCGCGCACGCGCGCGCGCACACCCCCCCCCCCACACGTGTAGAGAGAGAGAGACAGAGAGAGAGAAATAAAAAGAGTGCTGTGACAATAGTTAGAACATGGAAGGAGTTGGCAGGAAGGGTTTGGGAAAGGCTGGGAGGAGGAAAGGGATGGGGAAAAGTGGAGTAATTAAAAGTAAATGCAAGAGAAAACAATACTAAATTTACCTGACAAACAAGAAAAATATGTAAGATTTTATAGGCTGTTGTACAAAATAAAACATTACACAATTTTGCAAGTATAAAAACTTAGGTATATTAATGAAAACTACATAGGTGTAACACTGATGAGAAAATGAAGTACATTGATAAAATAGGTACATAGAAAAATGCATAAATACATATGGTTATATTGTCGCATCAATTATTGCCCACAATCCGTTTATCTAGGTAATTTGCATATTCTGACAGACAACATAAGTATTTTGATGAGATTGATGTAACAGAATTTGCTTAAAGTATAGATATCGCTGGAAATTTGCTTTCACAAGTCTACATGGACAAACTGGAAATATGGCTACATCAGCTACTTTTCTCATTACTGTATTCAAATGTCTTACAAGAAGCAACTTAAAGGAGGAAGGATTTAGGATCACGGAGTCTCAATGAAGGGGATGTGGGGACTTGGGCTCCATCTAGTGGTCATGGGTTGTAGAGTGATTTGTTACTTCTCAGCCTACCAGGAATCAGAGATTACAGTCCAAAATGGAACCAGCTTTAATCCTTTATTCCTGTACCCATATCCCTGCATCTGCAAGCTGGGTCCTATGTCCAAAGGATTCACCATATTCCCCAACACTAGCATCCTCTCAAATTCAAAGATATGGATTACAGGGAACATTTTATGTTCAATCCACCATATAGGGGAAACTAGCACACAGATTCTCAGTTTATCCTTTTCTCTCATAAATTTGACGTCTCATATTTTTGTTCAAAGTATGCATGATACCATGTCACCTTTGCTGGATTTTATAAGAACTAGGATACAGGTTTTGGTCATACCTAAGTTTTTATTTTCTAGGGATCCTTTCCCTGACCTTCTTCCTCCCTCCCTCCCTCCTTCCCTCCCTCCCCTCTCTCTCTCTCTCTCTGTGATACAGATAACCTGGATCACTTTGGTATGTTTGGATCAGAAGTATTCCTGAGAAGAACATCAGATTATCTTGTGGATGGGATCAGCCTCTGTTTTTTTAAAATAGTATTTAATTTAGTTTTATTTATGTAAATTGGTGTTTTACCTGCGTATATGTTTGAATGAGGGTATCAGATCCTCTGGAAAGGGAGTTGCAGATAGTTGTGAGCTACCATGTGGGTGCTGGGAAAGAACCTGGGTCCTCTGGAAGAGCAGCTAGTGCTCTTAACAATGCTGAGACATCTCTCCAGACCTCTGCTTCTGTTTTTCATTCTATAGTACTTGATGGGTAAAACCACTGAAGGTTGGGGTATGTGGCTGCCTTAGACTTTGTTTCTGCTCTAGCTTGGTAGAGTCTACCTTCACCATCATGATAAGTTTCTGTGTTCCTATATCTGAAATGTTTTGACAAAAGCGGACATAATAGGCTTGAAGTTGGGCCCTGCTTTCTCCAGGCCACAGGCTCAGGGTCATAGCTCCCAAAATGATTTTGACAATTATATTGTCAAAGAGCTGGTTCATATGAGGAAAGTTTTTTTTCTGAGAAGAGTATGAATATTCTTAAAGATATTCCCTGATTATATTTATCACCCATAGTAAGCTTAAAGCACATTCATAATTACTCTAGAATTATTCTGAGTAAATATGCGATCTATTGTTACTATATTTTTAAAGAGACAAACAAAATAATGACTCCATTAGAAGTTAAATACTGTAATTATGTTGTATGGGTATATATTTTGTTTGTAAGGCTAAAAATATCCCACATAGATAATAAATAGAAATTACTTTGGTGTACTCAGGAAAATTTTGTATTGCTATGACTCATGCCCTAACAAAGAAAAATTACATGAATGGTTTAAATTATAACCATTCTTTAAAAAATAATATCCTTGTTAAAATGGAAAATACAAAAGGTAAGAAGTAATTTTAGCCCAGGGAAGGATGTAGGGTAATCTAACTTTATTAGTGGGAAAGACTTATGTATTCAGTTCAAACCAGAGTTACTGAATAACAAGCCAAACAGCACAAATTGACAATTTGTTCAAGATATGACTGTCAAGAGATAGCATGATATACTCACAGGTGTTTTGAGATTTGGGGCAATGGGAGCTATAGGTAACTATGATTAATGATTTTTTAGTCTTTCTTACCACCTTCATCAGGGATTTTAGAATTTCTATTATGTAAAGACCTAAAAGCAGGAAATCTAGTAACAATGGTTGTGAGCAGGTGGTTTGTCAGGAGGCTACATTTGCATACACAATTATACTCTTTGACTTAAAATTTGTATTTTGTTAGGGCAGCTTGAGGAAAGGCAGATAGATGAACACTGAGGTGAACAGAGTTTGATCTTATTGGAACATGGCTCCTAGCCTAGGATCATGAATGTTTATTGAAATGTTTATTGAATCCCATAGCAGGGTTGATTTAGAACACTTATTTTTAGTCCTACTCTCTGCATACTGCTTAACAAAGAAATAGGTTGCTTTAATATATGATTAAGTACAGATATAGAAGCAAAATGTCCTATATGCTCAAGGTATACTTCAGATTTAAAATAAATATGGCTAAAAGAAATGGGTAGTGGATAATGGAGAAACACGTAACTGGTCAAAGTGGTGAGAGTAAGTGAGAGTGTTCAGCCATAGTTGAAACATCTACATGATACTTCTGCCACCTAAGGGAACATCATGAAAGAAGGAGTCAAAAGAATGTAAGATCTGGAGGACAAGGAAGAAAGCTCTGATATGTTGTCCTCTAAATGCAACATGGCTGTATGTACATTGCACAGCTGTGGTTACCTGTACAAGACCTGTACTAGATCAAGCCAATAAGAACTCCAGCATTGATTGGGGGTGAGCTTCTGAAGTGCCACTCCTAGCTAAGGAGCTATTGTCAGTTGATAGTTGGGAAAGGGATTGCTACTTTTACTTTGTAATATGGCTGCTAGTAGGTTGGTCATGCTCCATGGACAACTCTACATCTGGGTGCAAATGGCCAGCACTCATTGGATTCATTGGGTTATTTTTAAAAGGAGGATATGGAAGTGGGAAGGAGATGTGTTGAAGTTGGGAAGAGTTTGAGAGGGGAGGCGAGTATAGATTATGATCAAAACATCATACATCGGGATGTACTGTATGAGAGAATAAATATTAAAAAAGAGAAAAATGCATCATACATATAGATGAAGCTTTCAAAGGATAAGTAAAAATATTTGTCCAAAAAGATGTAGAGGGGTCAATGAAATGGCTCAGTGTGTAAACACGACTGTTGTAAAGTCCAATGAACTGGGTTTGATCCTCGCAGTTAACATGGTGGAAATGTAGGCTGTCCTCTGACATCCACATCTACATGTCCATCCACACACTTATAACCCCTACCTCAACACCAAAAAATAAATAATTGTTGGAGATGTTTTCATTTGAGTTCATCATGAATGTATGTGTGTGTGTGTGTGTGTGTGTGTGTGAGAGAGAGAGGGGGGGGGGAGACAGAGACACAGAGACACAGAGAGACACCAAGAGACAGAGAGACAGGGAGAGACAGATATTGTGGGGGTCTATTTAGTGGGTGTATTGGTATTAACAGGAGGGAGAGAAGTGACTGTGCTGATAATGGAAATTGGAAATCCCTAGTTTGCTCTCTTGTGTTCTACACTTCCTCATTCTGTGGAAAAAGCAAACAATATCCAACCATTCAAACCTGTTTTTCTTTTGGATTGAATGTATTCTTTATTTCTATTCAGCTACCATGCTATATATAACCATTACTCACCTTACCCTTGTTCATTACTTGCTATTTTACAAGGAGGGGTTATATGTAATGATTCATTACTATCTCTTAATAATTTCATTACTATCTCTTAATAATTATCCTTATTTATAGATGACAAGTTAAGGCACAGGGTATCCTATCCAATATAAAAAACTCATCAGTGATTATGTTGAAATTTCAACCAACTTCTAGCTGGGTATACTTTCCCACATGTTATTGGTTAAAGTGAACTGTATATAATCATAGCAACAAGAAAATGCAGATTACTGTGTCAGAGGATGTTGTTTAACATAAGGGTTTGTAACGTAGCCTTGAATTAACTATGTAGCTCAGGCTCACCACCAACTCACGATCCACTTGCCCCAGCTTTCTGAGTGTTAGGATTATAGGCATGCACCACTACATGCACCTAGGGGCTTTTTCATGTTAACTCATTTAATATTTACAACACTTCCAGATGGCAGAAAGCAGTGTTGTTCCCATTACAAGCTAGGGAAAGCAAACTGGTAAAAAGATTGCTTAAAATAACACAGCTTCAAAATAGCAAGAACTGAGATATGAAACAAGGAATTCCTGGAGGCTATCTTTTTTTTGGGGGGGGGTTGTTTGAGAAAGCATTTATCTGTGTAGTGTTGGTTGTTATGGAACTTGCTCTGTAGACTAGGCTGGCTTCAAACTCAGGCATCCTCCTGTCTCTGTCTCCAGAGTGTTGGGATCAAAGGAATGTGCTACCACACCTGGCTTGGAGACTGGATCTTAAACAGCTATGCAATATTATATTTTGTGGTCCATCTCAATTTCCTGAAAATTCTGAATTAGGTGTCTGAAGTGCAAACAACTGGTTTCCAGAGCATATTCTGTCACTGATAAGGGTTGACCTTTTCTTTCCATTTCCAGGAAACAGAAACCTTAGACCAACTGAACTCTGAAGTCTTTTCAGTAACTAATAGAACTGGAAAATAGTCAATAACTATTTAAAACAGAAAACAGCATTATTAAATATGTTGAAAAGTGTTTTAGAAATAGCCATGCTCTGTAGATTTTATAATAATGAGATACAT
>JADRCH010007604.1:4477237-4502274 GCA_019843965.1 Rhynchomys soricoides | reverse complement strand
CCCTCTCCCTCTCCCTCTCCCTCTCCCTCTCCCCCCTCTCTCTCTGAAATGAGGTGAGCATTAAGTACTGTTAAAGCAATACTGGTGTTTGTGTTTAGTTCTTTGAATGCTTACTGTATATATCCATAGTGCTCATTTTCATATAGATAAATGAAGATACTGCTAATATGGAAATTTTACTCCTTAAATAACACCCTTTAGACTTGATGCCATTGCTGGCTTAAGCAAAAGATTACTAGCCCCAAAGCCACCCAGACTACCCTTTTGCCAGCATCAGTTCTTTTCAATATTCATAGACAACTAGAGGAAAATCATAGGTGGTTGCCATGGATTCTAAAGGCAAAGCAGCCTCTGCCAGAGCTGCTCCTTTTTGTTTATTTTTGATCTTTAGGTAGCTAAGGACATGAGAGCTACCTTGAATACCTGTTCTTCCTTCCTCCACCACTTTCAAATGCTGGGAATACAGGTGTGTGCTGCCATCCCCAGAATAGACAACACTGTTTGAAACACTTTGTGCTAAATGTTTGTCATTATAAGTCTAAATAAATTAGAGATGACACTGCAACCATTTCCATCTTTACCAGAGGGATTGCTTGTCCCCTAGTGTTCTGGCCAAGGAATAATTATGACTGGTGCTGAAGATAAAAGCTGTGATCTTTCCAAAACATAAATGTGAATGACTGTGATTATTCTATGAAGGAGGTATGTGGTTGGTCTGAATGGCTCTGATTGGTCAAAACCATATGGATATCACTGGTTCAAATGTACCTTCTTGATGTATATAAACAAGCTGCTCAGGCTTTCAGTGAGACACTTCTGCCTTCTCTGGTATTGCAGCATGATACCAGGTAAAAGCCAGTTTTTGCTTACCTTTAATAGTATGGGCTGAGCTGATAACAGCTTAGAGCCCAGAGAGCACTAGTAACGGCAGATACAGCAGAACATCTGTGGCAGTAACAGCTGAGCATTTAGTAGGCCACCTTATAAAAGCAGCAAGGCAGCCAGCACTTTTCAACCGAAGAGACAGTGATGGTCTTGGTGGTGGGCACAGTAGCAGACATATCAAGAGCAGTGGACTCTGAGCTTCTAAATAGACTAGTTCCAAAATTTCATTTGCTCCTGTATGGCTCCAAAGGTCTTGCCAAATTCCTGTCAGAGTCTCCAGGTGCCCCTAAAGAGTCCTAATGGAGAACCCCAGCTATACACACACACATATTCAGAGTGTGTAGCTGTGTGACAGGAGTCAGGTATCCAGTTGCATAGTAGCTGAAGAATCAGTTGAGCAGTTTAAGAGTGGGCAGAGCAGTAAGAAGGGCAGGAAAGTGAGAGGACAGAGAGCCAAGACTGAGGATAAAAGGCTATAAAGAGCAACAAAAGAAAAGTTGCAAGTTCTGGTCACAACAATAATTCCTGGGTTTTCATACTTTCAGGGTCAAAGATGTCAGATTCTTGGCTGAGAGTCATAGCATAGGCTGCTGCCAAGAGTCCTGAGTCACTAAAGATGCAAATACCTAAGGGCTGTATGAGGACTTAACACTAGGGGTGCACTGGTTCCCACATCTGCCTGACTATTGCTGTTACTGCAACCAAACACTCAGCTGAAAGCTGCTGCGAACCACCACTTGAAGAGTTTGTCTATACACAATTTCTATTTTTCCTTTTTAATATTTTTGAGATTATATTTTAATTATAATAGTTTTCCCTTTACCTTTGTTTTCTCCATGTTCTCTCACATATCCTCACTGTTCTCCAAATATACGGCTTCTTTTTCCATATATATATATATATATATATATATATATATATATATATATATATATTTATAAAAATATCTATCTGTGTGTATGTTTTCAGTGTTGATTGTTTGACACTGGAGAAGAAATTAGTGTACTCGTCCTTGAGGATGGCCACCTCTCCCACTCCCAGCTTTACTCAGTTTCCTATAGTTCTTCAAGAGATGTTAATGAATAGTAATTGTTGCTTCCTGTTATTTTCTATGTTATTTTTATGTTTGTGTGACTATTTTCTTTTGGGTTTGTTGAAAGATTACTTTTTTGCTTTTTTCTAGGGTATAGTTTCCCTCCTTGTGTTGGCGTTTTCCAACTATTATCCTTTAGAAGGCTGGGTTTGTGGAAACATATTGTGCAAATTTGGATTTGTCATAGAATATCTTGGTTTCACCATCTGTGATTATTGAGAGTTTTGCTGGGTATAGCAGCCTGGGCTGGCATTTGTGTTCTAATGTGGGTTGGCATTAGAGTCTGTATGAGATCTGTTCAGGATCTTCTAGCTTTCATAGTCTCTGATGAGAAGTCTGGTGTAATTCTGATAGGTCTGCCTTTATATGTTACTTGACCATTTTCCCTTACTGCTTTTAATGTTCTTTCCTTGTTTTGTGCATTTGGTGTTTTGACTATTATGTGACAGAAAGAGTTTCTTTTCTGGTCAAATCTATTTGGAGGTCTGTAAGCTTCTTGAATGTTCATGTTCATCTCTTTCTTTAGGTAGGGAAGTTTTCTTCTATGATTTTGTTGAAGATATTTACTGGCCCTTTAAGTTGGGAATCTTCACTCTCTTCTATACCTATTATCCTTAGGTTTGGTCTTCTCATTGTGTCCTGGATTTCCTGGATGTTTTGGGTTAGGAGCTTTTTGCATTTTTCATTTTCTTTGACTGTTGTGTCAATGTTTTCTATGGTATCTTCTGCACCTGAGAGTCTCTCTTCCATCTTTTATTTTGTTGATGATGCTTGCATCTATGACTCCTGATCTCTTTCCTAGGGTTTCTATCTCCAGGGTTGTCTCCCTTTGTGATTTCTTTATTGTTTCTATTTCCATTTTTAGATCCTGGATGGTTTTGTTCATTTCCTCTGCCTGTTTGTGTTTTCTTGTATTTCCTCTTTAAGGGCTTCTAGCTGTTTACCTGTGTTCTCCTGTATTTCTTTAAGTGAGTTATTTATTTCCTTCTTAAAGTCTTCTATCATCATCATGAAAAGTGGTTTTAAATCTGAGTCTTCCTTTTCTGGTGTGTTGGGTTATCCAAGGCTTGCTGTGGTGGGAGAGCTGGGTTCTCATGATGCCAAGTAGCCTTGGTTTCTGTTACTTGTGTTCTTGCCCTTGCCTTTCACCATCTGGTTATCTCTGGTGTTAGCTGGTCTTACTCTCTCTGTGTGGCTTGTCTTTCCTCCAAGCCTAGGTGTCAATACTCCATGGAGCCCAGCTCTCTCTGAGAGGAATTTGGGTTTGGAGAGCTGTGGTACAGGGTCAGCTCTGGGGTGCAGACAGAAACTAGAAGGATCTTGTCCCCAGCTGTTTCTTGGTTCCTGTGCCCTAATGGCTCTGCGAGTGTCCCTCTTGATCGAGGAATTTGAACAGAAGAGGTAGTCTTCCTGTGCTCAAAGGTGTGTCTGCACTCCTGGGAGACCAGCTCTCTCTTGGCACTGAGTATAGAACCCTGTGTCACAGGATCAGCTCCCAGGCCTCAGAAGGAACCAGAAGGCCACTCCTCAGTCCCTGTGTCCTGAGGGTTCTGGATGGGTCTCTCTGAGCAGAGTTGCTGATCTTACCCCTGATCATAGGCTTATCCACAATCTTGGGAGGGTAGCTCTTTCCCTGAGCTATTTGGGTATGGAGCAGTGTGGCACAGACCACAGGGGTAAACTGGAAGGCTCCTGTATCAGGCTGTTCCTCTGTCTCAGTGTCCTGCAGATTCTGGGCGGGTCCCGATGAACAGTGCACTAGTCTTACCTCCACTCATGGGCTTGTCCACACTCCCTGGATGCTCTGTGTTATGCTATGGAGCTCTGTGGCACAGACTGGGGTTCCTGGATGCAGAAGGAGACCGGAAGGCTGCTGTCCCAGGCTGCTTGTAGGTCCCTGTGTCCTGAAGATTCCGGGAAGGTCCCTCTGAGCAGAGGTACTGGCCTTATCCCCTGATCGCAGGCTTGTCCACACTCCTGGGAGGCTAGCTATTTAGGTATGGAGCCGCGTGGTCATTTTTGTTGTTGTTGTTGTTTTGTTTTTTTATTGGCTATTTTCTTTATTTACATTTCAAATATTATCCCCTTTCCTGGTTCCCCTTCCCAGAAACTCCCTATCCCATCCCCCTGCTTCTATGAGGGTGTTTCCCCACCCACACACTCATTCCCGCCTCCACGTCCTCAATTTCCCTACACTGGGGCATCTATCCAGCCTTCATAAGGACCAAGAACCTCTCCTCCCATTGATGCCTGGCAAGGTCATCCTCTGCTATACATGCAGCTGGAGCCATGTGTACTACTCTTTGGTTGGTGGCTTAGCCCCTGGGAGCTCTGGTTGGTAATGTTGTTCTTCCTATGGGGTTGCTAACCCTTTCAGCTCCTTCAGTCCTTTCTTTAACTCCTCCATTGGGGACCCCATGCTCAGTCCAATGGTTGGCTGCAAGCATCTGTCTCTGTATTTGTAAGGCTCTGGCAGGGCCTCTCAGGAGACAGCTATTATCAGGCTCCTGTCAGCATGCACTTCTTGGCATCCGCAATAGTGTCGGGGTTTGGTGTCTGAATATGGGATGAATCCCCAGGTGGGACAGTCTCTGGAAGGCTTTTCCTTCAGTCGCTGCTCTAAATTGTGTCTCCATATTAGCTCCTGTGAGTATTTTCTTCTCTTTTCTAAGAAGGACCGAAGCACCTACACTTTGCTCTTCCTTCTTCTTGAGCTTTATGTGGTCTGTGAATTTTATCTTGGATATTCGGAGCTTTCGGGTTAATATCCACTTATCAGTGAGTACATACCATGTGTGTTCTTTTGTGATTGGGTTAACTCACTCAGGATGATATTTTCTAGTTCCATCCATTTGGCTAAGATTTTCATGAATTCATCATTTTAAATAGCTGAATAGTACTCCATTGTGTACATATGACAAGGACACATGCTCCACTATGTACATAACAGCCTTATTTATAATAGCCAGAAGCTGGAAAGAACCCAGATATCCTTCAGCAGAAGAATGGATACAGTAAATGTAGTATATTTACACATTGGGGTCATTTGTTTTTAAGGCCCTTTGTCTTTTGAGTTTTTAAAAATAGTCTGAATATTAACCCTTTGCTAGATATATAGCTGGAAAAGCTACTTTCCTATTTTGTGGACTTCTGCTCCACAGATTGTTTCTTTAGCTGTGAAGATCTTTTTAATTTTATGAAGTCCCATTTGTCAGTTGTTGGACTTAATTCTTGAGCAAATTGAGTTCTTTTCAAGATACACTTTCCTGCACCTATATTATGCCATGTAAAACCAAGACATAGTTCTTATAGAAAACAGGTAGATGGATTTAGTTTCTTCATACATTCAGCCAGATTGCATCTTTTGATGTGAGAATTAAGGCCATTAACATTTAAAGTTATTATTGCAATATGTATGTTATTTGTGGCCATTGGGTTGTGAGGTTTTTGGTATTGTTTTTGTTCTCAGTGGAACTTTGTGTTTTTGTAATTATGTTTTTCCCCAGTCTCTTAGATATGCTCCTTCTTCTCTTCAGCCTGAAACATTGCTTTCTGTATTTTCTTTGGGTTTGATTTATTGGATATAATTTTTGGCTTTTTATATCATGAGAAATTTTTATTATTCCTTCAACTATGGTAGGTAGTCTTTCTGGCTGGGTAGATTATTTTTGGTTGGCTGTTACAGTCTTTTAGGACTTGGGGTATATTGCATCAGATTCTTCTGGATTTCAATGTTTCCAGTGAGAAATCAACTGTTACTCTGACCTTTAAATAAGCTTGCAGCTTTTAATATACTTTCTTTGTTCTGTATAATTTGTGTTTTAACTATGAGATGCTGTGGGGGTCTAATTTTCTAGTTTTGTTTATTTTGTGTTCTGTGTGCTTCCTGTATCTGTATCTTTTCTCAGTTTGGGGATCTTTTTCTTTGATCCTGTTGAAGTATGATCTGGTCTAGGATTTGGGACTCCTCTCACCATGAAAGTTTGGTCTTTACATGTCATCCCCCAGTTCCTGTATGTTCCTTTTCTGTGTTTTTTTTTCTTCCATATTCTTTGCTAATTTGGTCTTAATACTCTACTTTCTCTTCAAGTCTTGACATTCTGACCTATAGTTGATTCATTTCTACTTGTAAGACTTTCCATTGAGTTTTCTAGTTAGTTTATTGGATTTTTCCAATTCATTTTCATTTCACCTTCGGTCCTCTTCAATATTTTTCTTCATTGAATTTCATTCTCAAGTCCTGGAATCTCTTCATAATTTCCATGATGTTTGTGTTTTCCTAGGCATCACTCAGATGTTTATTTTCCTTAAGTTCTTTCTCCTTATTTCATTGAATTTTTCTTATTTGTGTTTTCTTTAAATTACTTGAATCTTTTGGTGGAGCTTTTGATTATCTTTTAAATTCTATGTCCGGAGGTTTATCTAGGTCAATGGTTCTTAACTTTCCTAAAGCTGCTGCTCTTTAATACAGTTTCTCATGTTGCAATGACTCTCAACCATAAAATTATTTTCATTGCTATTATTTCATTCTGGCTGTAATGTTGCTACTATTATGAACTGCAATGTAAATATATATATTTTCTGATGGTCTTAGGTAACTACTGTGAAATGGTCATTATATCCCCAAATGGGTCACAATCTACAGATTGAGAACACCTGATCTATGTAATTCTCATTGGCCAATATTTCTATAGGATGTAGGTTTTGACCCAGAAAAGTGGATACATTGATCAATTGTATAGAACTGGAGATGCACATTTTTTTCTGGTTCCATAATATGTATGTGTGTGTGTGTGTGTGTGTGTGTGTGTGTGTGTGTGTGTGCATGTGTGTAGAATGTCATAAGGATTTTGATTGGGATTCCAATGTACCTGTAAATTGCTTCTGATAGGAAGGTCATTTTCATAATACCAACTCTGCCAATTCAGGAGCATAGGAGATCTTTTCGTCTTCTAGTGTCTTCCTCAATCTCTTTTAAGAGACTTAAAGTTTTCAGTATGGTGGTCTTTCACCTCCTTTGTTAGGATTAATCCTTTGTATTTTATTTTTTGAGACCATTATGAATGGGAATATTTCTTGAATTCTTTCTCAGAATTCTTGTTATTGGTATATAGAAAAGATACTTATTTTAGTAAGTTAATTCTGTATCCTGATACATTTTTGAAATTATTGATCATTTCTAGACATTCTCTGGTGGGATTTATGGGTTATCCTATGTATAATATCCTACCCTCTTCAAGTACAGAGAGTTTATTGTTTCAGTTCTTATTACTATCCCTTTGATTTCTTTGTTGTATTATTGTTATAGCCAGAGCTTTGAGTATTATATTGCAAAAGAATAGAGATAGTGGACAGTCTTATTTCATTCCTGATTTTAGTGGGATTGCTTCAAGTGATTACCTTTGTAAAATGATGTTGGTTTGGATTTCTCATATATAGCCTTTATTTTGTTGAGCTATGTTCCCTCCAGGACTTTCATGAACTAATGTTGGGTTTTTGTCAAAGGCCTTTTCTTCCTCTATTGAGATGATCACGTGTTTATTGTCTTTGAGCTCATTTATAAAGAAATTATTAAATTTATCAACTTCCTTGTGTTGAATCATTTTTGCATCTGCAGAATAATGCCAACTTGTTAATGGTGGATGATCATTTTGATATGTAAGCATTTTATTGAATATTTTTGAACATGTGTATATCACAGATAGTGTACAGTAGTTTTCCTTCTTAAAAAATTCTTGTGGCTTTACTGGCTTTTGGCATTAGAGTAAAATGAATTTGTAGAAGGAGTTCAGATGAGCTTCACCTGTTTTTGCATTTTTTGTTAATTTAGAAAATATTGCTTGTAACTAATCTTCAAAATTTTTTGGTAGACTTTGTTTTTAAATTTTTAGAGTTAGTCTACTGGTCAGGTTCTCTGGAGGAACGGAACTTACAGAATAAAAGCAAGCTCCTGTTTAATCCTTTCAATTGTTTTTATTTTTTCACATTCTTTGACTGAGTGGCTCAATTCTGCTGCTTTATCTTCAAGTCCTGATAATTTGCCTTGTACTTTATCTATTCTTCTGGTAAGGCTACTCTCTGGGTTTTCTAATTGTGTTATTGAAATTTTCAATTCCACATCATTTCAGCTTGAGTCTTCTTCAGTATAGTATTTGTATCTGAATTATTGAATCTAGTTTCAAGTTCTGAATTGTCTTCTTAATTTCATTCAGTTGTATATTTGTGCTTTCTTGGTCAGCACTAGGGTGTTTATTGTTATCCTTTATTTCAATGAGTTGTTATTCATGTCTTCTTTAAACTCATTGAATTCTTTGATAAAGTTTAAGATTGCTCTCTTTTCTTTTTTAAAGATTTATTTTATTTATTTATTTTATGTATATGAGTGCTCTATCTGCATGTACTCTTGCATGCCAGAAGAGAGCATCAGATTCCATTATAGATGATTGTGAGCCATGATATGGTTGCTGGGAATTGAACTCAGAACCTCTGGAGGAGCAACCATGCTCTCTCCATCCCCAAGATTGTTCTTTTAAGTTCTGAGTCCTGTAGTTCATGTAGGTAATTCTCATTGGAGAACATTTCTTTAGTTCTAGTGGATTTGCTGAGAGACATGCTTTTGTAATGTCGCCTTGGTGTGTGGACTTCTTAGTTGGCTTGTATTTGATGTGAAATTATAGCTTCCCTTTGGTTGGAGCAGGACAGGAGCAGAGTACTACTGAGAGTAGTGATGTGAGGGGAAATCAGTGAATTTGCTGCATGATTGGACCCAGGCCAGAAGAAGCTGGTTTGTTAGTTGCATATCTGGAGGAAAAAGGCCTGAGGGTATACAAATGGCAGAAGGGTGGATCTTTTGCTGTAATTTGGATCTGACATGCCATCAAAGACTCATGTGTTAAACTCAGCTTGCTCAGTTTGGTGCCAGTGAAGAGGTGGAAACTGAAAGGTAGAGTCTGATAAGAAGTTAAGTCACCATAAGCAAGATGGGGACAGTGGGTCTCTATTCTTTCTCTGCTACCTGGCCATCATAAAGCAGCTTGTTCCCATGTACTTCTTCTACTCTGATGCAATGTCTCACTGTCTATGCACTATAATCTCCAAAACTATGAGCCAAAATAATTTACCCTGGTGCCTTTGATAGAAACTGGTGGTATGAATGAGAATTATCCCCTATAGACTCAATTCATTTGAATGCTTGTTTCTTGGTTAGTAGTACTTTTTGGAGAAGTTGTAGAAACTTTGCGAGGAGAAGCCTTTCTGGAGGAGGTACATTATTGCAGACAGGCTTTATTGAGTGTTTAGGATCTCACCCCAGTTCCAGTTTGTTTTCTTGGCTTTGTGTTTGAGGTTGAGAATGTAATCTTTTGGTTTTTTCCTGCCACCATACCTGCTACTTGCTACCATTTCCCTACCCACCCTCCCTGGAAGCCCAATAGATTCTTATCTGTCTTAACCATAATCTGAAACAAACCCTTTCTTCAACAGGTTGTTTTGGTCCTGTTATTTTATAACACAACAGAAAGTAACTAATATAGAAACAGAAGGCTGACTACCCAGTGCATATTAAGAGAGATGTCAGAGTTATGATGAGATGACTCACAGATTTTGGTCTTACATAATTGTCTGAGTGCTATTCACCAAGAGAAGAAAAGACAGGAAGCGATGAATTGACTATTCATTTAATAGTTTTGATTATATTGCTCCCTGAATCAATTATTTTCAATTTGCTACAAAGATAATTTGAGGGTCTTTGGAACAGTCTTTTAGAACTTCCATTATTGAGAATTTCCTACCTTCTCTGGCATCTCTCTCATTTTGACTACTTATACCACATCCGTTCCCTCAGATGCACAAACTGTTTGTCTTTCCTAAAATAAAATCTCTATTAGCGAGCATTTGTACATTTACTCAAATTTGCTACCCATTTGGAAATTGCCAGTCATATATAGCTTAACATATTGAAGTTCTGTATATTTTTACTGGCCCATTGAAAATGTTTTACTCTTAGAAATATTCCAATTTCTCAGTTGCCATGAATATATCTTTACTCTATATGACTGTGACATTTTATCTACACTTTTAGTGAAAATACTTATTAATTCATCCTGGTGACTGTGTCTCTCTGCATAGTCTAAGTTCTTGGTGTCTAAATTAATTATAGATCTAAGTACTTGCCTAATTTAATGAATTCTTCCACATGTCCTTAAGTAAATGCTGCTTCTTTTTATGAATCTTGGCAGTAAATTTTGTTCTTCAGTGATTTCATATATGCACCTTATAATTTAGTCCTTTTTCTACATGCCCTCTCCCATTTTCCTAATGCCCATACCAGTTTGCCCCCTCCCCACATCTCTTTTTCATGTTTATTAGTTCTAATTTTATTTATTGTACCACATAGTTTAATACAGGCCATCTATCTGTATGATCCTGAGTTTGGAACTAACCCCTAGAATCTAGAGGGCTAACCAGTGGGCACACAACTGAATAGCATGATTCCTCCCCTCCCAGAATATAATAAACAGATCAGGTCTATGTGGTAGGGCCCCATGAGTTCTTTCTCCCTCAATTTCTGACTACTGGAAAGAGGCAGGTCTTCTGTAGACCCAGTGCTAGCATACACGGTCATTGTGAGTTGGTGGTTGCCACATCCATGTACTACTTCCTATCACCTGCATTCCCCCATCTTTTAGCTCTTATAGTCTTTCTGTCTCCTCTGATTCAGTGTTTTCTGAGCCTTATGGGGGTGGTATAAATGTCTTCTGTATGGCCAAACCCTCAACCATCCTTTATTCTCAACAGCTTGAACAGCCATGGGTTTTTGCAATTATCATAATTCACAGCAAGGAAATGTTCTCTGTTTAAGGACAAGAGTAGTTTCTGGGTGAATATTCACAGATATTCAGGGGGTAACTTGAAGCCATATCAGTTTAGCTAAGCAGCCATCTTAGGTTTGTTCCCTCTACCTAGGGTCTTTAAATGGGTTTTAAATGAGGTTTATAGTATCAGGCATGGGTTCTCTTTTGTAAAGGAAGACAAAAATCTAATTATGGAGCCATCGATTACCTCCATAACGATGATAACACCATTTCACTAAGGACTCATCTTTCCTGACAGGTTGGTATGATAGTTTGTAGAATTCATGACTAGGTTAGTCTTTTGACACCTTTACCCCATAGCATCCTGTGAAGCATCATCTGGCAGCATAAGAGCAACCAACAGGAAGGAAACTTTCATCAATTCTGACTTGATTTTTCTATGCTTTTCATTCATGGTGTCTGGTATCTACAGCAATAGGGACTTATTAACTCTTTTATGTGGATAGTGAAAGCCTGTATTGTTTTTGAGTTAACTCAAGTCTTTCTTATCAATGCCTTCTTCTGAGGCTGTTTTAAAAATATTTATTTATTTTAATTTTTTGTATAGGTGTGTTTTGTCTGTATATATGTATGTGCACTATCCACATACATACACAAATCTGATGCCCACAGAAGCCAGAAGAGGGTATCAAATCTCCTGTAACTGGAGTTACAGATGGTTGTAAACTACCAGGTGGATGCTGGATACTGAACTCAGGTCTTCTGAAAAAACAGCACGTGCTTTTAATTGTAGATCTATCTCTCCAGCTCCAGTCCTAGGATGAAAAAAATTACCCATTGCTTCTAGAACCTGCATTGTCTGGTTTAAGGTATCTTGACCTACAAATTCTCTTATGTTTTAAAATTATATTACTAGATACCAGGTTACCAAATATTTTTTATCACACTCCTTTTATATTGTTTGACCCTTCCTAACTCATATCTACTTGTCTTCTCTATCCTCCACCATTCTTTCTGTCTCAATATTTTTAGTTCCCAAATATCTTCTACCCACCATGTGGTATTCTCTGTCCTGCCTTAATGTATGAGGCCATTGTTATTTCTTTGCAAGTATCCTGGGTTCATGAAATAAGCATACAAAGCAGAAGCATTTGAGAGTAGGATCCACATACAAAAGAAAACATGTGACATTTGTCTTTCTGGTTCTGGGATATCCCAATCAGCATATTTTACCAAGTTCCCTTTATTTGCTTTTGTAAATATGATTTTTAAATAGCTGAGTAATATCCATTGTATATATGTAGCATGTTTTCATTACCCACTCATCAGTTTATAGGCATCTGGGATGATTCCATTCCTAGTTATTGTCAAAAAACTGCTGTGAACATGGATGTGAAAGGTTCTCAGTTGTACTATATATGTTCCTTAGGGTATATATCTAGAACTAGTATGTCTGAATTCTATGGTAGATACATTTGTAGTTTTTTTGAACTTCCAGTCTGATCTCCAAAGTAACTGTACTAGTTTATATGCCTCCCTGCCATGTACAAGAGATATTCTTTACCTACGGTACTAGTTCTTATTATCATTTGTAAACAAGTGTTCTTACTTTTCTACCATGTCAGCATTTGTCATTTGCATTCTGATGCTTGCCATTCTAAAGGCAGTGAGCACTGAGATGGAATGCTGAGTAGTTTTAGTCTGTATTGACCTGATGGTTAAGGATGCTGAACACTTTTCAAAATGTTTCCTAGTCACTTAAAATTTATTTATTTATTTTATGTGTATGTTTTGCTTGCATATATGTTTGTGCACCAGGTGTATGCCTGGTGTCTGAGGAAGTCAGAAGAAGGCATTAGATCCCCTGGAACTCAAGTTGCAGATGGTTGTGAACCACCACGAGGGTGCAAGAAACGGAACCCAGGTCTCCTACAAGAGTAATCTTAACTGCTGAGCCATCTTTCCAACCCTAGGCATTTGTAATCATTCATTTGAGAAATGTTTGCTCAATCCCATAGCTGGTTTTAATTCTGTTGCTTATTTTCTTCACATTTAGTTCTTTGATTTTGTTGTATATTCTAGTTATTAATATTTGACTAAGTATACAAATGAAAAGGTCCCCTCCCCCCATTTTGGGCTCTCTCATTATTTGATTAATAGATCAGGATTAATCCTTCGAAGAAAGGTATGGAAAATAAACTCACCTGAAATTGTGAGCTTAACTAGAGAAAGGCAAGAAGATAGGACTAGTGCATAGCCATGCAACACTATCAAGGTAGCATGGGGAAAAAGATTCCAAGGAGCTGAAGAAAGTATGTACTAAGGTTTCAGGTATGTAATAATAACTTAGTCTATGTCTTTAGAAATCATTCCAATAGGTAGGAGGGCTATCTGAATTAGTGAATATGCCAGTTTCTCTCAGATTAGAAGCATAACCAATACCCCTACCTCTTTATTGCTTTCTGTTTTTTAAAAATTAAATGTCCTCCATCTGGGACCTCACACTCAGCCCAATGGTTGCTGTAAAATGACTCTTGGGTATTTTGAACTTTTGGGTTAATAACCACTTATCGTGACTGTGTTACCTCACTCAGTATGATATTTCAGGGGAAGGGGGAGGGAATGGGGAGGTTCCAAAGGGGAGATCTGGAAAGGTGGAAACATTTGAAATGTAAATAAAGTATGAAAAAAATTAAATGTCTTCTCTATTTTTCTTAGACATGATACTGTTCAATATAAAAATGAAACTAAGCCCAATAATAGCAGCCAGTATTTATTTCACAAAGATTGATAGAATCCATGCCTGCATGAGCTTCAGCATTCTAGGGTCTGGGCCAGAGAGGAGTTGTCCTGGTTATGGACACTCAGGCTTCTTCCTTTGTCTTATACTTTTTTGATGGAGGAGTCAGTAAAACTTTTGGATAACCCTTTAAAAAGGGTTTCTAATGTGCTATTTATGTTAAGAAATGTGATGTGATTGTTCATTCATGGGCAAATTATTGGTGATGAGTTTAAGCCTCTCTTAAGTCCCTGACTTAGTGTGTAATCCTACTGTCACTTTTCTCATTTTGAAATGGATAAGCGTGGAGTGGTTTCATAAACTATGTGACAATAAAATACGTGATGCAGATCTACCTCTAAAGACTTTTCTTAATTCAAATGTGAAGACTTATACTTTTTGCTTTTAAATAGTATTTTGGTTTACCTTTTAAGTTTTAATACATGTAAACAATATACTCTGATCATATCCACCTCTTCTTCATACATTCAACTCCTTCCATATGTTTATATCATGTCTCCTTTCCAAATCTGTGCCTTATTTTTTTTTAACCCAGTTAGTGCATGTTTGTAAAGATGTCCACTGGGAGATGGGCAAAGTATGAAGGACTGTACCCACAGAGAAAAATGACTCTTCCTCCCTCCCCCCAAATCATCAACAGCCAATAGCCCCCCCCCCCCCTAGGGATGGCCCTCAAGAGCCTGTCCTCCACTCATGCTGGAATTTTAAGTGGCTTGATTTTGTGCAGGTATAGGGTAGCACAGCATCTGTGAGTTTGTGAGTGCAATACCCATGTTATGCCAAAAGACAGCATTTTGTGACACTCCTCCCCATCCTTCAGCTCTTTTATTTCCTCAGGGCAAGTGCTTTGTTTATGAAGAAGGCTTTTAATGGCTTTATTTCTAATAAAATCAGGATGTCAGAGTTAGAAAGGTTTTTAATCCCACAGAACTTTGTTAAAAACAGTTTTCTGGGCTCTATTCCATATTCAATAAATAAGACTTTTTGAGCTTATATATCAGATGTATGATTTGATAAGATGGTAGTTTTGTATATTTTAATTGAACACAGACAAGGCTAGACACTGTGCATAACCATAAAAGACTAGTTAATAGCTCAGTATCCCAGCAATTTTATTCTGATGGGCATTCCATAAAGAGGAGAAAATGGATCCAACTCTATCTTTATGCCTTTTCAGACTTGCTGATACTATTATATACCTTTAGTAAAATCATTATGTAGATATAATCCACATACCATAAAACAAACCCATTTAAACTTTGGAATTCAATACTTTTAAAAATATACTCACAAACCATTAATATTATCTGAGTTTAGAATATATTTGTCAACCTTTCTTATCTCTGCACCCATAATTACTCAGTAAGCCCTCTAACCTGCAACACATCTCCAAACCCTGACAGCTACAATATGCTTTCTATCTCTATAAATGCTGCTATTTTGGTAACTTCATATAAGTAGAATTTATACAACAATAATTGAGACAATGTTTTTTTCCAATCTTCTTTCACTTAGTACTAACTCACAGGTTCAGTCCATCATGATAGGAAAGTCATGTTGGCAGGAACATGAGGCAGCTGGCTGTATTGCATTTGCAGTGAGAAATTAGAGAGAAATAAATACAGCTACTCCTCTCTCTTTCTCCTTTTTAATCAGTCTTGTATCCCATCCTCTGGAATAGTATGTAATTAAAGTAAGTCTTCTTACCTTAGTGAACCCAATCTAGAAAAATCTCTCACAGACATGTCCAGATATTTGTTTTTATAGTGATTTTAAATCCTATTAGCTTGACATTTAAGAATGTCCACCAGAACTCAACCTCTATTCAACTTGACATTCAAACACATCTTGTTTAATATATAACCTCCTACTTGTTGTCTCTATAGTCTTACAGGCACCTTATAATGAAAAATGCACTCATCTCACAGACTTTAACAGTTCCAATGTTGTTTACAATTCCAAAGCCCAAGTCTTCTTTATAAAAATAAAAAGCAAATTACAAAATTCCAATGTATATAACAAAATACACTTTCCCATTCTAAAGGAGGTAAAGGGCATAGCAAGAAATGATCACTAAGGCAAGACTGTAATCCAGCAGGGAAAATGCTTTAATCCTTTAGCCTAAGCATTTGGGACCCTTGATGGAATCAACTGAGATCCAAAGGGTTTGGGTATCTGTGATGACTGGTCTTGGTCATCAACTTGACTGTATCTGAAATTGACTAAAATACAAGCAGTTGGCACACCCATGAGGGAGTTTTCTTGGTTGGATCATTTGAGGGGAGAAGATTCTCTCTTAATCTGGGCCACACCTTCTGGTGGCAGCCTATATGAAAGCATGAAAGGACACAGGAAAAGGAAGCTCTCTCTCTCTCTTTCTCCCTCTCTCCCTCTCTCCCTCTCCCCCCCCCCCTCTTTTTTTCCCCCGAGACAGGGTTTCGCTGTATAGCCCTGGCTGTCCTGGAACTCACTCCATAGACCAGGCTGGCCTCGAACTCAGAAATCCACCTGCCTCTGCCTCCCAAGTGCTGGGATTAAAGGCGTGCGCCACCACTGCCTTGCACGTGTTTTCTTTTATGTGTAGAATGTAAACAAAAAAGATATGAAAATAGAAGGGTGTTTAATTAGGAAGTAAGAGAACAAGTAGATGTGAGGGAGACAAGAAAGTGTGGAGGGAGATACATATGATCAAATTCTATTATATACATGTGTGAATGTGTCATAAAACCTATTATTTTGTACAAATAGAATAATATCAATCATATATTTTAATCCTTTATTTATTTACTTATTTATTTATTTATTTTAAACTCCAGATTTTATTCCCCTCCTGCTCCACCCTCCAACTGTTCCACATCCCATATCTCCTCCCCACCCCCTACCTCACCCCGCCAGACCTCTAAACTCCCTGGGGCCTGCAGTCTCTTGAGAGTTAGGTGCATCTTCTCTGACTAAACCCAGACCAGGCAGTCTTCTGCTGTATATGTGTTGGGGGCCTCATATCAGCTAGTGTATGCTGCCTAGCTGGCAGTCCAGTGTTTGAGAGATCTCGGGGGGGGGGGGGTCCAGGGTGATTGAGACTGCTGGTCCTCTTACAGGGTTGTCCTCCTCCTCAGCTTCATTCAGCCTTTCCCTAATTCAACCACAAGGGTCAGCAGCTTCTGTCCATTGGTTGGGTGCAAATATCTGCATCTGACTCTTTCAGCTGCTTGTTGGGTCTTTAGGAGGACAGTCTTGCTAGGTCCCTGTTTGTGAGCAGTCCATAGCCTCAGTAATAGTGTCAGGCCTTGGGACCTCCCCTTGAGCTGGATCCCACTTTGGACCTATCACTGGACCTCCTTTTCCTCAGGCTGTTCTCCATTTCCATCTCTGCAGTTCTTTCAGACAGGAACAATTCTGGGTCAGAGTTTTCACTGTGGGATGGCAACCCCTTCCCTCACTTGATGCCCTGTCTTTCGGCTGGAGGTGGGCTTTACAAATTCCCTTTCCCCAATGTAGGGCCTTTCATCTAAGGTCCCTCCCTTTGAGTCCTGAGGGTCTCTCATCTCCAGGGTCTCTGGTCCATTCTAGAGGGTCAGCCCACTTCCTACCTCCTAAGGTTGCCTGTTTCTATTCTTTTGGCTAGCCCTCAGCCTTCAGTCCTTTCCCCCCCACCCAGTACCAGCTCATGTTCCCCTCTTCCCCCATCCCTTTTCTCTCCCAGGTCCCTCCCTCCTCCCCCTTGTGCTTGCTTTTTTCTCCCTCACAATTGGGACTGAGGGGTCCTCACTTGGGCCCTTCAGTTTGTTGACCTTTCATATTTTTAAAAGGTTCAAGCTGCTCTCCTGCTGCTTCTCCCTGTCAGGCCAGCAGAGGGAGAAGTGGGGGAAGAATTGCCTCACTTTTATGAATCCACTAGATTAAGAGGAGACAAAGTTACAAAGATAAACTGGATCAGATTCTAGAGGGAGAAACTTGTATGTAATTTTCAGCTGGAAATGACCAGTCTTTTGAGGACCAACTTCTTATTCTCAATAAAGCAGCAAAACATTTTTTTCTTTTGCTGCTTCTGTCTTGGGAAAGGCCTCTTTACATTTTAAAGAAGTATGTCTCACTTCTCTGAAACATGGATCCATCATGTACAGGTTAGCATCTGGTTCTTGTCTGTTATAGGTAGGATGCTGGGCCAGTGTTTACATTTCGTCTTAAAGCTGATTAACTTATTAAAGATATCAGATCTCCCCAAAGTCTTTGTTTTATCCTCTGGAGATTTTTTTTTTTTTTTGCCTACTTGTCACTAGGAGGCCTGAAGCAATACACATGAGATGGATCCAGGTTGACTAAAAGTACTCTCCATCTCTTCTTCCTCTATTCTAGTAGCCAAAGTCATCTCTAACATCCAACCCTTTTCTAGGTCCTACACTCTGTGTTTAGGTTCAGTCTGGTGAGTTCCCTGGGCCCTGAGTCACCTGTTTTATATCCAAGATCTAAGCCTAGCCAATGTTGTATTTCTGTGCGTGAATCCAGCATGATGAACCCCTGGAACATCCCTTGCCTGTGCCAAGCCAAACTCTTGAGGTTTGCCTTGACCGCATAGCCTATATGCAGGCCTAGTCTGAGATATCCTAAAATCTCAAATCAGAAACATACCAGTAAAGAAGGCCATGTGCATAGGTCTCACCATAAAAAGTGAAACAATATGAAAGACCATGACAATACATATCCCCCAACTCCAACAGTTACTATAGAAATGTTTTCTAATCAGAATTACCTACATAAAAATCCAGGAGTTTCCAGGACACAATCATAATTTTAATAAAAATATTCAAGGAGTTTGAAGAACACATAGACTTAATGAACTTAAGAAGAATAGCAAATAAACACTTCAGTGATATACAAGAGAAGAAAATATATGGCAAGACGAAACAACAAACTCAATACAGAATTGAAAACTGAATTTAGTAAAAATATAGAAACATTGAAGAGAACTGAAATTGAAATCAAGATGGAACTGAAAAACTCAGTAACTCTGAAGAAATCCCTGCAAATACAATGAATCATCAGGTAGAAGAAAAATATCAGGACCTGAAGAAAAAGCAAAGGAATTAGTTCATATAAGCACTGGAAAAAATTACATGAGAGATACATGCAGGAATGATGGGACAGCATTAAAAGACTGAACATTTAAATTATAGGCATAGATGAAGGAAAACAAACTCATGCTAGTAACATAGGCCAGATTGTCAACAAGCTCATAGATGCAAACTTCCCCAAGTTAAGAAAAGACAAACACACAAAAGTACAAGAAACTCACAGAACATCAAACAGACAGGACCAGAGAAGAAACTCCTTGTGATATACTATAGTTAAACATTAAATATTTTGAAGGAAAAAAAAGGTATTAAAAGCAGCAAGAAAAAAACACAAGTCATATAAAAAGGAAAATGCATCAGAAAAGTAACAGATTTCTCAATGGAAACTTTAAAAGTCAAATTTTATGTCACCCATATCAATCTTACAGAAAATAGTGGAAGTAATACTCCAAAATGAAGTGAGGAGAAAGCATAGCTGCTGAAGCACTATGAAAAAAATGAAGCTAAAATTACTGAAGCACAAAATAGGAATAAGAACCTCAAACAACAAAACAATCAAAAAGCCCAAACAATAAAATGGCAACAATCAACACATATCTTTCAATAATAGCTGTAAATATCAAGGTCCTCTCCTTCCCAATCAAAGAAAAAAAAAGACAGAATTGATTGTGGAATGGACAGGAACTTAGCATAACTGTCTTCCTAAGGGTTCCACCCAACAGCTCACCGAAACAGATGCAGATACCCATAGCCAAACATTTGATGGAACTTGGGGACTTTTATGGAATAATAGGAGGAAGGACTGTGGGATCCAAAGGGGATAGAAACTCTACAGGAAGACCAACAGAGTCAACTAACATAGACCCTTGGAGCTTTCAGAGATTGAACCACCAACCAAAGAGCCTTCATGGGTTGTACCTAGGCCTCCTACACATGTGTAGCAGATGAGCAGCTTGGTTTCCGTGTGGGTCCTCTAACAACTGGAGCAGGGGTTGTCCCTGAATCTGTTGCCTGTCTATGGATCCCATGTCCCTAGCTGGGCTTCCTTGTCTGGCCTCAGTGGGAGAGGATGTGCCTAGTCCTGCTGGATAGGGTTGTGGGTGGGGTGGGGTGGATGATGTTAGATTGTAAAATAAGTTAATTAAAAAATAAACAAAATCCATTTTTATGTTGTCTACAGGAAACTAATTTTAGCTTTAAAAAACAAACACTACCTTAAAGTAAAACTATAGAAAAAGTATTGCAAGCAAATGAGACCAGGAAACAAGCAGGTATTGCTTTCTTAATATCAAATAAAATTGACTTCAAACTAAAACTAATCAGAAGAGATAGATGGTGTTCATTGTAACCAAGGACTAAGACATTATAACCCTAAGCATATGTATGCACTATTCCCTGGAACACACAATTTTATAGAAGTGTACTACTGAAATTAATGAAACAGATTAACATCAACCTAGTAATAGCAGGTGTCTCAGTACCTCTACTTTCTCACGTAGATAGGATATCCAGTTTAAAAAAATAAACAGAGAAACACCCAAATTAAATGACATCATACATCAAATGAGCTTAACAGATAGCTATAGATTATTCCATGCAAACACCAAAGAATACATATTTTACTGAGCATATTATGAAGTTTCTGTAAAGGAGGCCACATACTTAAACACCTTAAACATTATTTTAAAAATAATTTAAAAATTATTAAAGAGTTTTTTTAATTAGAAAAATTGTGTATCCTATCCTACCTCAAAGCTGTATAACTTAAAATTATACTTAAAAAGAATCTTTAGTAATTATACAAACTCATGGAGACTAAACAAGACATTATACAATGATGAATACTTAACAAAGAAATTAAGAAATAAATAAAAAATTCCTGTAATGAATGAAAATGAAAACACAGCAGAACAATTTGTGAGATACATTAAAAGCATGCACTCCTAAGATGAAAATTCAAAGCTCTGAGATTGTACATTAAAAATCAGAAAGAACACAAATTAAATTACTTAATGATGTGGCTTGTGAATTTGGAAAACAAGAACAAAACAACCCCACATCCAGTAGTTGGCAAAGAATAATAAAAATTAGATTAGAAATTAATGAAATAGAAATAAAGGAAACAATGCAAAGTATCAATTAATGTAAGAGTTGGTTCTTTGAGGAGATTAAAAAAATCAACAAACCATCAACTCAACTAACCAAAAGAAAGAAAGATATGATCCAAATTAAAAGAATCAGAGATAAACAGGGAAACATTACAAGAGACATCAAAGATATTAAAAATATTTATAAGGGAATATTTTAAGAACTTATACTGTAATAAATCATAAATCTAACAATGAATGGATGAATTTCTGAATTCGTCTAAACTTCCATAGTTAAATCAAAAGGAGATGAATCACTTAAATAGATCTATAACGAAAAGAAGAAAATAGAAATTAAAGGCTTCTGACTGAAAACAGTCCGGGCATGGACAAACTCCCAGCTATGAAAAGCAAGCCAGTAAGCAGCACTCCTTCATGGAGAAAACACAGGCAGTACCATACAACTATAGGAAAATACTTCAAGACCAGTACTCCATTTGATCAGGAGGAATCAAAGTCAACAATTGACAAGTGGTCCTCATAGAACTAAAATGCTCTTGTAATATATAGCAAAGAGAACAATCAATCTAATGAAGAGGAAACCCACAGAGTGGGAAAGAATCTTGGACAGCTACATATTTGATAGAGATTAATATCCAGACTATACAAAGAACTGAAAAAAGTCAACAAAGGCAACCCAACTAAAATGTCAACATAGATTTGAACAGAAAGATCTCAAAAGAAGAAATAAAAATGGCCAAGAGATCACCCAAATGCCATTCAACAATCTTAGCAATCATGGAAATGCAAATTAAAATCTCTTAGAGTTCATCTCACCCCAGTCTGAATGGCTAAAATGGACAGCATCAACAACAATAATAACACCCAGACAACAAACGGGAGACTGTGGCAAGTGGAGAACCCTCATTCACTGTAGGTGGGATTGCAAATTGGTGTAACTACTGTAAGCAAAATCACTGTAAAGAATTCTCAAAAAATAAAAATATATTTATAGTATAGCCCAGCTATAGCACTCATTGGTTTATACTCAAAGGATTTGACATTTATTTCACAAATACTCAGCTGTGTTTAATGCTTCTCTATTCATAATAGTTAGGAAATGGAAACAACTTAGATGTCCTTCAACTGGTAAATGGCTAATGACAATATAGCTCATATACATGTATAGAAAAATGAAACCTTGAAAACACTCACATAAATGAATAGAAGGAGAAAACGTACTGAGTGAAATAACCCAGACTGAGAAAACAACCACCACATGCTCTCTTTTATTTTTGGTTCTTAGCTCCAAGTCATCAGATGTAAGTATATTACCTGAAGTAAAAGCAGAAACCAGGGAAGTAAAATGAGATCATGAGAGTGTGGGGCTTTATAAGGGGAATAATAGGAAGCAGAAGCTGTGAAGAAGGAAAGAGATCAGGGTTCAATACTTTGGGATAAAGAAGTAAGAAATAACACTAAGTTTGTATGAAATAATCAAAAGTAATGATACTATTTTGCATTTACTTACGATTACATTATGTAATATATTATATGTAAATATAGTATAATGTACATATCTTAAATAAAGTTATGCCAATTGTGGTGATAATGTTACCCTAAAGAGCCATAGACTGTCAAACATAAACCCTAGTACCAGATATGAGTAACCTCCTTTTGAGTTGTTGGTCAGAGGTGTCCAAGTAACTTGTAGAACAATAAAGGCTATTGTTGATGCCTTTGGGTGCTACCCAGAAGTTAAAGTAAACCCCTGTTGTTGAAGGTATGATTATTTCAGACACAGGACTTGGAGAATTAGAGCTGGAGCTATGCCTCCTCCCTGACGACTAGCTTTTATACTATCTGAATGTACTATGCAAGTGGCAAAGGAAGAAAAGCAATCAATAGTTCTATTCAGCTGCCAACAAGCCACAACAATGGCAAGCAAGGTAAGATATTCCCAAAGATATAATAGTGACATTTATATTTTGGTAGTATCCCACAAATGTCTAATTGAATTTAAACCTGCTCAAAAGAAGAAATTCATGTCTCTTACTATAAACCTGGCCAAGAATCCATGGCTAGTGAGAAGACATATTACTGCTACTTTTCTGAATCAGTATAATCCCTATCTATATTCTAAATAGTTGTTATTGTACTCACGACAAACATAAACCCTAGAACAGCATTTCTTTCACTGCTCACCAAAGAAGATTATTTTTTTAATAGAAGACAAATATAGGAAAGCACAACTAATCCAAATGCAGAAAATAGACCATTTGGTGCCCAGATGCAGTTGATACATCTACAACATAAATCCTGCATAAAAGGCTCTGAACATCATAGAAGATGGGGCAAAAAGATTGTAAGAGCCAGAGTATCAATAAGTCTGCTTGAAGATTGTGCTTTCTATCTATAACAAGGAAGCCACACACCCATAAGATCTCAATAACATGACTGTCTTGAAAAGATATGAACAATTCCAACATCAGTTGACATCCCAATGTAAGTGGGAAAAAAATCTTATCAGGCTCCACCCTTAGATAAGAGCTACAAGGAATAAACTGTTGAAAGAGGGAGAATTAGTTGTCTCTAGGGATGAGCCCCCTGATAGCATATCTAATACCAAGTTGACAAACCCTAGAAATATACACATGTAGGCAACATGGAAGGGAAGGGACTCAGTAGGTTGTAGATATTTGCTTTTCTAAAAATCTATGTTTCTTCAGTTGAGAATTCTCTGTTTCTCAAATGGCTGAGAAGCACCTAAAGAAATGTTCAACATCCTTAGTCATCAGGGAAATGCAAATCAAAACAACTCTGAGATTTCACTTCACACCAGTCAGAATGGCTAAGATCAAAAACTCAGGTGACAGCAGATGTTGGCGAGGATGTGGAGAAAGAGGAACACTCCTCCATTGCTGGTGGGAATGCAAGCTGATACAACCTCTCTGGAAATCAGTTTGGCAGACACTCAGAAAAATGAACATAATACTATCTGAGGACCCAGCTATTCTACTCCTGGGCATATACCCAGGAGATGCTCCAACATCTAATAAAGACACATGTTCCACTATGTTCATAGCAGCCATATTTATAATAGCCAGAAACTGGAAACAACCCAGATGTCCTTCAACAGAGGAATGGATAATGTGGCACATTTACACAATGGAATACTACTCAGCTATTAAAAACAATGACTTCATGAAATTTACAGACAAATGGATGGAACTTGAAAATATCATCCTGAGCGAGGTAATGCAGTCACAAAAGAACGAACATGGTATGTACTTACTGTTAAGTGGTTATTAACCCAAAAGTTCGAAATACCCAAGAGTCACTTCACAGCAACAGTAGGGCTGAGTGTGAGGTCCCAGATAGAGGACTTGGAGGAGGGACTGAAGGAGCTGAGGGAGTTTGCATCCCCAGGGAGGCAGCAACAGTGGCAACTGGCCTGACCCCCTGATACTTGAGACTGATCCACCAACCAAAGAATACACATGCAGGGACCCATGGTGCTGGCCACATATGCAGCAGAGGAGGGTCTTGTTATCCATCAGGGGGAGGAGAGGCTCTTGGACCTGAGAGTGTTAGATCCCCCAGTATAGGAGAATGCCAAGGAGGGAAGAGTGGGTGGGTGGGTGGGTGGGGGAATACCCCCATAGTGGCAGGGGGAGGGGGAGGAAATGGGGAGGTTCCAAAAGGAAGATCTGGAAAGGGGGAAACATTTGAAATGTAAATAAAGTATGAAAAAAAGAAAATAGATATTAAAAAAATAATAAAAATTATGGCTATCAAAAAATCTATGTTTACATAACAATGGCAGTTAAAGAAGAGGAGGCTGTGAATTTGAGAAGGAAAAGGGAGGGAGGGTAATAGACAGGAGGGGCAGGACAGAGGAGGGGGAGGAGGAAATGTAAACAAAAATTTTAAAACAGGAACAGAACTGATATAAAGTATCTCAAAAATTATGAGACATATTCTAGAAATTTGGATCAGATTCTATAAGCAATACATAGATAATCAGTATGCAGAATATGCAGACCTGTTGCATATGTTACCTGTTTGCTTTGTTACTTTACCTACAGGCAGAAAGTGGGTTGGCTGTGGAAGGTGACAACAGTTAAATCCTGCTAAATATAATACTTTGTAATCACACAGAATAACATTTACTTTAAATCATGAATGTTTTTAATCTCCCAAATTTTGAGGGATAAAGAAATGTGTGTGTGTGTGTGTGAGAGAGAGAGAGAGAGAGAGAGAGAGAGAGAGAGAGAGAGAGAGAGA
>JADRCH010007604.1:4464298-4477227 GCA_019843965.1 Rhynchomys soricoides | reverse complement strand
AGAGAGAGAGAGAGAGAGAGAGAGAGAGAGAGAGAGAGAGAGAGAGACAAAGAGAGAGATAGAGAGAGAGACAGAGAGACAGAGAGATTGATTTTCAAAATAAAGAGTAAGATCATCTTGTGAAATTAGAACTGGGCAAAGGAGATCCAATCAATTTAGTCCCCAATTTCCATTCTGTTGTTCCATCTGACCAGCCACGAGCCTCTGAGAGTGGTCATCATGGTTCCAGGTTCAAATTCAACTTGTTGAGACCAGAAAGTCAGTCATTATAGTCTCCCAAGTTTAATACAGTATGTGGAGGCCCTGAAACACATCCTCCATCAGCAAAGTTGAACAACCTACTTTGATTTTCGTCCAAGTCTCTCTGCTTAGATAGCACATGAATGCAAAGGAATGCTTGCAACAGGGAGGAAATACTAGGGCACAATGTCTTCAGTACCCTTCTGTAACACTTTCTCAATACAAGATAGGTCTCTCTAGCTCTTGGTGAATTTCTCTGTAGTCAATTTGAACCACAGACTCAGTGGCCTTTGTGAAGAGTGCCAGAGCCACATTTATTCATTCCTTTTGTCTTGTTCTTTGACAACCATGGAGATATACATCCTCTTATTGTTCAGTCAACCACCACACTGCTATGATAAAATAATAGCAATAGTAGCCAAATTGTAAGATAACTGCATAGATTACTATTTTCTGTACACAAAATTTCATTCTTGCTCTGTTTTAGCAAGGATTAGAATTGGGACATTACTCCATCTCTTGATAGAGACTTAAAATATATTCAACCTCTATTTATCAGTAAAAAGCATTAAGTGATTTCTGGGGTTCAACTCTTGCTAAAAAGGGCTGAACACATATGTTTCTTATTGGTTTTCTTTGACTTAATTTCCAAAGGCAGTTTGGTCTAACTTGGCTTCTTTTAGATTCAGTGGAGGATGTGTCCCTTCTAGGTTTGGCATATCTTTACAATATCAACCTATTATCTAGCTCTCCAAGAATTGATAGTAATCAGTTTTCACACATCATTTAACTAATCACTAAAGTATATTGGTGACATAGACATTGGCATCCTGTTTATCAATGAAAATTTTGTGTTTTGAGAAATTGAGGGCTTTGTTTAATAGTTGCAAAAATATCAGAGTATGGTGGAGTGCTCTTATAATTTCAGCATTTGTGAAGCTGAGGTATGAGGACTGTAAGTCCAAAGACTGCCTTGGCTGTATAAGACTTTGTCTCAGTCCCCCCTGTTATATAACTGATCATGTCCAGAGCAGAACTCAAAGGATCTCTTGATTACTTTTAATTTTTCTTTATCTAAAAATTTGGTAGAAATTTCTATCTGATCTATCCCATCCATGCTTGTCATGTCTCTTACCACTTCTAAGAATCTCACGTGTGGAAAAATACGAGTGTCAAAGTCCTTGAACACCTTATCCTACAAGAAGTAGAAGACAAAAGAAACACTCAGGTTCTGCTGCTTACAAAATGACTTGGTCATACTAATAAAAGAGTATGTAAGAGCTTCTAATGGAGAACAGCAATAACAACAAAAAGGCTTCCCTTCTCAAAATGGTCTCTGTTTGAATTATTTTGGTAGGGTTTCCAAACAGAATATCACAGATTGGTGTCTTAGCATAAATTATTTAACTACTGTTCCGGAAGCTAAATGCTCAATGTTAAAATGTTGGCTGGCTTAGATTTTTACAAGTACACTGTCCTAGGCTTGTAGGTGTTTATCTTCCTATTGTGGCCTCAAGTGGCCTTTTTGTGCACCTGTGTACCTCTTCTTGTGTTGGTTTTCCTTATTATAAAAACATTAGTCATATTAGCATAAGGCCCTTCCTAAGAGCCTCATTTTAATTTAATTACTCTTTAAAAGCCTAATCTCCAGATACAGTTATGAAGTACTAGGGGATAAGGTATTCATATGAATTTGGACAAGAGGGTGAAATTCAGTCCAACAGTGCTTCAGATCCGGGGGTGAACAAGTTGACATTCTAGTTTAAATAAATAGTTAAAAGGAAAGACACACAAACAATTTTTAAATGAATCATTTGTACTTGGAAAGGCCAGAATATTACTAATTGCCCTCAGTCACTATGCCTCCTCTTCCCATGTTCTGTTTCTTTCACTGCAGGTAAGTGAAGAGTTTCAGTAAACATGATTATCTGCTGGCTAAAAGAACTGCTCTATCATTTTAGTCCTTTTCTGCAACTATCTGATCCCTTGAGAAAAGTTTTGGCTCTTAGTTGTCTAGAGATAAGTAGAGAAAATGAAAATTCTGTCTGTATATCCCAAAATGTATTTTTTTTTGTTTGTTTGTAGTCTATGGCAATCACAAAAACAGACACGGATTTAGGTTTCCTAGCATCATCTCACATTGAAATTCTTGGTCATGTTGCTCCAGTAAGTACACATTTATATTTATCAGTCTGAGTTTTCTAACCTGAGTCCAGATAATATAGTTTTGGAGGGTGAGAAATGGATTTTAGTATTATCTTTAAAATTTCCATTGTTTGGGATACAGACACATCACACCATTAAGAATTTTCAGCTTATCCAGTTTCATCTCTGCTTGTTACTCCTCAGTATACTTCTTACATTCAAACAATAAAAGATCTTAGCCACAAAAGTTGCCATCATGTATCCATATCTTTGCACACAGTGTTTTCGGATTTCCTTCATGTTCTCCCCATCATTACCTGTAACATGCATGCTATCTTCTTATTTATCTTTCATGTCTCAGTTCAAATCTCCTTGTAAAACCATTCCTACCTTTCCAAGAAAGCTAGCCATTTTTTCTGTTTTGCCATTGTAGGTTGTATATCTATCTTCCGTGTTTGAATATATTACAGTGGTGAGAAATTTGGACTAATTGGAATACTCTTTTGTTAACTTCTCTTCAGATAGGGATCTAACTCAGGGTAGGTTATCATATGTTTGTCAAATGAGTAAATTAAAGAATGAGGCATTACCAAAGATGAATGTCTGCCCCTTCATAACTGTCAACATGTTCTACACAATTTCTATGATTGTGATGGTGAGATGGAAGAAGTGCAGTTCAACATTTGGTTCTTGCAGCTTGACCTAGGCTTCAGTTGTAGGAATCCAATCGAAGTCTAATTTCCAAACTAGACCCTCAGCAAGAGTATTCTTACTTTCTATAACAACCACCCCCAAAGAGATAATTAATTTTAAAAGAGGGAAATGTACTGACAGACATATCTCTGGACATATTAGGTACTATGTTAAAAAAATCAAGAAAATCTATTTTCTCTTTTGAGATGGTCACTACCCTTAGGATCTGTAAAGAGAGGCCAAGAGGCCAGAACATTGCCACATTAAGGAGGAAATGCAAGCATGGAAATTGCCACATATAGACTCTGAGAAGATAGTGTAGAGGGTGGGATGGGGCAGAAGGGCTGATGCAAAAGCCAACGGTCATTCTTGAGTAACTGAAGAGGTATGGGCTAGAAGTCCAGACAGTTGCTACTCAGACTTCCTTTCAACAATGACTCTGCAGTCTAGAGGGTAGGAAGGCAGTTACTGTGCCACTTGGTGCCAAAACTCAGCTAGGAATAGTTGCAGATAAGCCACATATCCATGAGTTTCAGACCCATCCTTTTTTTATATATTCTTACATCAAAGCTTACAATAGCCTTGCATTGCAGGCACAGCAGTGAACAACAAGGTAGCCTATTTTTCCACACTTAGATGGCCAATTTCTCTTACCTTGTAGACCCTCCATCCTCAAAGCTTGAGGTTTGCTCTGACTGAAGTCTCATGTTTGTGCAACTTCACACATCCTTGGTTTTTCCATACATTCAACTTTTCCATTGTAGCAAAACCATAACATTAGCTCCAGTGTTGTCAGCTTTCTTAGCTTAATCCATTTACTCACAACATTTATTCACTGTAATCTACCATGTACCATACTATTCTAAGTGTCATTTGATCCATTAATGCATAAAACCTAGTCTCTGTTGGTCACATACATTTCCAAGTTGCAAATAAATTGTCTCTAGAACTAGAGAGATGACAGCAAAACAACATTTAAATTAACCAAAAATAATTCTAAAAATTATATTTTTATGTATATATACGTGTGCCCGAATGTATGTATAGGCACAATCCTTGTGTAGGTGCCCGTGGAGCCCATAGAGGGCATCAGATTCCCTACAAACCGGGGATACAAAAGGGTGTGAAGTGCATAATCCCAGCCTTCTGCAAAAATAGCAAGTGCTTTTAACCAGCCTCTTATGTATTTATTTTATATATTATTTATATGTACTGTGTTTGTGATGTGAGTATGAGTGCCTTCAGAGGCAAGAGGAGGGTAATTGATTACTTGGCACTGAAGCTACAGCAGAGGTGAACCACTTGACATGGATGGTGGGAACCAAGCATAGATCATCTTCAAGAAAAGTAATTGCTTAGCCATTAAGTCATCTTTCCAGCTGTAATAAATTATTATAAACGGTAAGAATTACTCTGAAGTAAAGCAGTAGATTACAAGCAGATGCAAGAAAAAATGATAAGGACATCTATTTTAACTGGGTTTTGCAGTGAAGACATCCATGGAGAAGATGCTTTAAGATCTAAATGATGAGAAGGAAGAAGCCATGCATAGGTTGAAGGGAATTTCAAAGGCCCTGGAGGTAGGAATGATTTAATAATACACATAGCTGAGGCATCAGCAGTGTGGAAGTAGCCTGGTATCCATAAAAATATTGGATACCTTTAGACCCAACCTGCTAAGAACTCTTTAAGTGGAATGCAAAGGAACTGGAATTTATTGTTCATCTTTTTGTACTAGTCTGGATCTAGTCGTTTTCCATAATCAGTTTTCAAGTCTAGGTATATCCAACTAGAATAGGATGAAACATACTAATTCAAACTAAAATTTAAGTGAACCATTAATACTTTCCTGGAAGAAATTCTAAATTCTAAAAGGGACTTTGTGAACACAGAGGGTAGACATTATTTGTTGAGACCTTTTGATACTATGGTTGCTTCTTTAGCTATAGAAAACTGCTCTTGGTAACAGATGTTTCCAGGATGAGTAGAAACTGCAGCATAGAGTCATGGCAGATAAACCCTATTTTGTTGGGGAATGATACCTTGGAGTAGGATTGAATATAAAGTTCAATATCTAGGAGGAAACATGACACTTCAAACACATTTTAATTTTTTTGAGTAGCCATTTTGCTACTCTTGATTACAGTAAGCCTGCCCCATCTTTTAATTTTATAGTATCAACAAACCAGACCCAACCCCAGAGCTCCCAGGAATTAAACCACCAACCAAAGAGTACACATGGAGGGACCCATAGCTTCATCCACATATGTAGCAGAGGATGGCCTTGTCGGGCATCAATGGGAGGAGAGGCCCTTGGTCCTGTGAAGGCTTGATGCCCCAGTGTAGGGGAATATAAGGGTGGGGAAGCAGGAGTGGGTGGGTGGGTGGGTGGGGGATCTCCCTCATAGAGGCAGGGGGGGTGGGATAGTAGGTTTCTGGAGGAGAAATCTGGAAAGGGGATAACATTTGAAATGCAAATAAAGAAAATATCCAAGAAAAGAAAAGAAAAATTCATGGAAGCTATACCAAATATAACTCTAGGCTGAGGCTCAACCGCAGCCTAACACTCATGCTAATATTGAACTAAACTGAAAGAGAGGAAAGAAGCAGGTAGAGGAGAAGAGGAGAGAAAAAGGAGAGAGAAAGAGGGGACAAGGTAGGACAGGAATGAATGGAGAAGAGATAGAGAAAATTTGAAATGAGAGGAAAGGAAAAGGTAACCTCTCTTTTTGGCCAGTAGACTCACCAATCCTACCTCACTATGGCATGTCTCTAAAGTCTAAATAATTCTTCATAGAATAACATTTGACCTTGATTTTGAAAATCAAGCAAATGGATAGATAAGATCAAAGCCAGAGGAGCCAACAGAGCTCTTTGTACATGGGGCAGTCGGTGACTGAGATCATCCTGCTACTGGTCACTCCCACCCAGAGAATGAGCTTCCCTCATATAATATCTTAGTCATCTTGAAAAGTCCTGAAAGAGATAGGTAGCCTCACTAATCCAAGTAGGAAAGAACAATCTTTCTCTGATGTCAGGTAGCCAAGCCTTTTACTTTCAGACTTGGAAAACAAAGTCTACAGAGTTACTATATCATGTCAGAACAGAGCCCAGAGTTGTCCTAGACTTATTTTAGTCAATTCTGTGACTGGATTATGCAATCTGTTTTAAGTCCTAATTGAGAATCAGTAGTTCTGTAAGCTCTCTGAAAAATCCCTGTTTGATTACTTACTTATTTTATTTTGGGGTTGGGAGTAGAGTCTCGCTATGTAGTGTAGATAAGTCTCAAGGTTATTATCCTCCTGTTCCATCTTTCCTAAGTATGAGATTAGAAGTATGCAGGTGATATTATAAATCAATTGCATTTAAGTTTTCTAGCATCTTTCTAAGAGACTAAGGTATAATTGCAACTTTGCTTTGACTTCAGATGATAGATTTCTTTTCTTTTGCCCAACTTACTTTTCCCATTTTCTCTTTGGTTTTTATTTTGTTCTTTTCATCACTAAGGGTGATAAGAATGTAACTCTGGTTAAAGTTAGGTTTGTCTTTCTTTGCAATGTGTCTAATCAAGTTTATGGGAAGAAAGCAGAGAAGAGATATCACTCCTCAACAGTTGCTGCAAGAGCAGGTGAGCATTTATTTCCAGCTAGGTCTTAATTTTGGATCTTTCACTAAGAACTTCCTATGTTCTGTGTATAAACGCTGCAGAAAGAAATTCTTGCCATTCAAAGACTTTTTTACTTCAGTAGACTTGGAAATATTCATTTAACATGGATGAAAATTATTTGTGCACCAAGGTGGAGCCAAGCAGTTCATTTAACGAGCATTTTAGTCAGGTTTAACTAATATGTATAGAGTATCTGCTTCATACTGGGCCTTACTTTAAGCTCTAGAACTCCAAAAATGAGTAAATCAAGGAGGGTGCCTGATAGAGTACACCTTCTTGTCATGTAATCAACTAGCATAAATGTATTCTATTCAGGCTTTAATTTATGTTACTTGCAAAGTAAAGGAGAGAAGGGATAGAAAGTTTCTAGATGACAAATCAATGAGACAATAATCGAACTTGGTTTGAAAAATAAATGCAATATCTCATGACAAGATAGATGCAAATGAACCAGGAGGCTCTCCAGATTCAGAGATGTGCATGTGCAAGCTAGATATCCACTAACATATATGGCATGTAGTAGCTGGGATATAAAATAAATAGAGACAGATAAACATTTAGTTTGTGGTAATACTGTGAAAAACCCCAGTCATTAAACTGACAAATTTAGTATGACAGTTGACAGCCACTGATCCTTTTTAAAGCAGTGTAATCAGATCATTACAATTATGTGGCTGATGCCAAAAAACACTTGCTGACAGGAGCCTTGTATGGCTGTCTTCTGAGAGGCTCTGCCAGCACTTGACTAAGACAGATGCAGATACTCACAGCCAACCATTGGACTGAGCCCAGGAACTCCAATGGAAGAGTTAGGGGAAGGACTGAAGGAGCTGAAGGGGATGGAAACTCCATAAAAAGAACAATAGTATCAATTAACTGGACCCCTCAGAGCTTCCAGGGACTAAACCACCAACCAGAGTATACCTGGGCAGGACCATGGCTTCTGCTACATATGTAGCAGAGGACTGCCTCATCTGGCATCAGTAGGAGGGGAAGTGCTTGGTTCTGTGGAGTCTTGATGCCCCAGAGAAGGAGGATGCTAGAGAGGTGAGGTGGGAGTGTGTGGGTGGCTGGGGGAGCACCCTCTTAGCAGCAAAGGAGAGGGGGATGGGGTGGGGAGTTTGTGGAGGGGAGATCAGGAAGGGCAATAACATCTGAACTGTAAAAAAAAAAAATAAAACGATTAATAAATAAAAAAACCACTCTGGCAATAAACGTGAAACATTTAGGATTAATACTTTGTTGTAAACAAATGAATATTATGATCATATTTTCTTTAATTTATTTTTTTGTTATTAGAATCATATCATTTTTATACCTCTATAGAGCATTCTGGAACTAACATCATCACCACTTATTACTATTTTCTAAATAATTATTCTGGGTAAAAGAAGATCTTTAAAGTTCTTGAAAGAGCTGCAGGCTACAAATGAGGAAAGAATGGGGACTTCAAATATCACATGATAAGGCAGTAAGAGTTATAACTGGAGAATTAAAACATTTAATGACAATAAAATATAACATATTTATAACATATTTTCCTTCCATGGAGATAAGACACATATGATGATGAGTAAGCTTGTTTCTTTTGTTAAAGATTTGAGGACTTGGATTCTTCAGTGTAGGGACTCCTGATTTGGGCATCATAGGACTATCCTTCTGCTGATGTTTTGAAAAACATTCTGAACAAAAAAGAAGGGAGTCAGTAAGCATTCAAAATGATGAGAAACAGCAAGGCAAAAGTACAGAATCATTTTAAGCATCAACATTAGTAAGGAGTAAGTGATAAGATGGTTAGGGAGGTAGGTGACTATGGAAAGTATAGATATACAAATTCAGCAGTTTCCCTGAAAGCTATTCTATCTGAAGTGAACTATTGTTTTTTGGCAACAAATTGATGCTTATATCATATTCCAATGACATTCATTTGGCTTTTGATGATCAGATTGAGTCTGAAGAGGGGTGATACCCTCAAAACACATTTCTTATTGTATCATTACACATTGTATTTGTACACATGGATCAAATTGTACTACTGTATCCTATTTGCAAGTGTAAACATAATACATAAAAAAATAGTAGTGAATTGAGACATCAAGAGGGATGTGAAGGGGCAAATCCTTATTAGGAGTTGTATGATAATTTGATGATACTAGATAGAAGAGCCAATTCATAAATACAGAGAACACATAATAACTAGATTATGGTATGTTAGAATGTGAGACAATGAGACAATCTATGGAACTTTTGTTTTTCTAGAACAATGGTAATGAATTATCAGAAAAATAATGTGGGCATTGTAAGGAAAGGAATTTTTTAAATACTGTCTATAGCTCGAGTGTGCTTATACTCTGAAATATCAGCAGATGAAGGATAAAATAGGTTGATGTCTCAGAAGGGCATTTGCATTGATAAAATTTGTGAGAACCCAGCCTGGAGTATTGGAATAAAATGATGTGAGAGTAGGGATTTCCAGTTCTGATACCCCCTTTTGACTTAATTATGATGATTTGAGAGGTTCATAAGAGGCACTAGATTCTTGAGGCTGCAGCTTGCCATTCAGGGAAGAACATTTGGAGAAGTAGGATTAAGGGAGAGGAAATTGACTTAAACCACAACAGGCATGGTTCAGATAAGATGTGAGGATCAGCTTCCTGCCAGCAGAACATGGCTCATGGAAAGAGAAGTGAGAGAATCTCATTATTTATGATCTCCACCCCCAAACTTAGAATCAATTCTGCTTTTGAAAAGAACATGTTAAGGTCTCAAATGGGGATAGTGGAAAGGAATAGTGGTCTTGAGTATATGGTATAAAAGACAACACAAGAGATGATTTGAAATCCAGCTCTGCTGACTGTTGAAAGACTTGAAATGTGTTCACTTTGGTACTCTGAAATTCTGTTTCATTATCTGTAAAAAGGTCATAGCAATACTTACCTCCTAGAGGAGCTTTGAAGATTGCAAAAGAGGCTCACATAAACCACACAGCACTGTGCCTGATATGCAGTCCCTCTTTAATTGTTGGCTCTGTTTTCTCCTTTTGTTCCTCTAGTTCTAGTTACACAGGGTCCTGAAACCTCTAGCTGGCTCTGGCCTCTGTCACCTCTTTTTCTATTTAAAATTGTTAATAGATTAGGGTAAATTCATGGACTTATAGATTCTGGAGATTCATATTGTCTAGGAGATAACAATCTCCAAAATAGACCCATGCTTGCCAGATAGTCCTACAAAGACTCTTTTTCCCTTTCTGCATCATCTGCTAAACTTTGAGGATGGACCAGAAAATGTACAAGACACCCAGTCATCAGTGAATCACAGGCCTAATGTTTGCTTAGAGGCTCTGCTAAACCCTGGAACTTAATTTTGTTCACTAGGGATATATGACTACTAAGTGCACTGGTATATATTTGTATAATTCCCATGTAGACCGGTATTCAGGCTTAGTCTTAGCCACCAAGATCTCTTCAACGAGGGCTATCAATAAAATACACCAAAAAAATCTAGAAGTTGTCCAAAATACAAGATGAACTATCCCTCAAAATTATGTAATATTTTTATAACCTTGAAAACTTTTTCACAAATGTTAGATAAGTATTTAAAATAAGTAATGTTTATAATTATTAACTATATAGAAAAGAAGCAATACTATTTATTTATTTGGTATCTACATCACTCAATTTGATTGACAAATCCATGAATGGGAGAGGAAGACTCTAAACACTTTTCAATCTGGTATATATATAAATGGGGAGTCTGGTACCCAGAACAAAGAAGTACTTTCCAAATTTCATGCCACAAGTCATGACATAGATAAGGCCCAGAGCGAGAGGCTACTGGTGAAGGTACAGCCCAGTTGAAGTGGGGACCCTAGCACTTTGGAGATAAGAGTACCATGAGATGACCTTTAAAGACAGCATCAGCTGTGAAATAGAGCTGATCTGAGCTTGGAAGACAAGCCGAATATGCTGTAATAATGGCTCTCTGTCCAAGCCCCATGGAGGAGCCCAGAAGATTATAAGCAAATCCCAGACCTTGGACACTGAATATTTACACTGGTGGAGTTTGGTTTTGCTTTGTTCATATTGTGCCTGTGTCCTGGTTGCCCTTGGGGTAATAAAGTTTTGAACTTATTTTGCTGTTACAGGAAGCCACAGTTGAGAAACGTTTGGGTTTTAGAGAGACTTTGGATACTTTGGAGATTTTAGCTAGCTTAAGAAGGCTTGAAAGTAGAACCAGACTTTGAATGATTTAAAGAGATTGATTTCTTTCTTTTGGTAGGGAAGTAGTTAATTATGATGTATAAAGGCAATGGAATATAAGACAGTCATTTAAAACATGATGTATAGTGAAATGTATATACTGAAATTAAAGGTCTTCAAAAAACACACTGATAAACAGGTGGGAGATGCACACCCATGATCCTACCACTTGAGAAGTGGAGGCAAGAGGGAACACACTCACAGTCATCCTCAGCTACACAACAAGTTTGAGGCTAGTTGGGGCCATATGAGACTATCTGAAAACAAACTTCACCAAAACAAAGAAGAAAAAAACATTCATTGAATTTTAAAAATTGCATCTTGGGCTGGAGATTGAACTTTTAGAGTGTTTGAATTTGTAAGGACCATGGAACTTCAAACTATTAGATTATTTTTATATTGTGATATTAATGTTAAACATGAGATCCTGGGGATAAACACGAATGTAAAGGTTATGGTTTAACACTAATGTATTTGTATATAGTATTGACATGGTGTCATTTGTGCTAGCTAGTTTTTATAACAATGCAAAAGAAGCTGGATTTATTTTGGAAGAGGGAACCTCAATTGAGAAAATGCCTTTTTCAGATTGGTCTGTGGGCAAGTCTATGGTACATTTTCTTGATTGATGCTTGATGTGGGAGAGTCCAGCTCACTATGGGCAGTGACACTTCTGGGCTGGTGATCCTGAGTGTATAAGAAAATAGTCTGAGCAAGCCAGGTGAAGTAAGCCAGTAATTAGCAGTCCTCCATGGCATCTGCTTCAGCTCTTGCATTCAGGTTCTTGCGCTGTTTGAGTTCCTATCCTGACTTCCTTTGGCTATCGAGTGTGGCCCCAGGATATAGAAGCAAAAATAAACACTCACTGCAAGTTGTTTATGGTCATGGTATTTTGTTAAATCAACAGACACTCTAATACAGAGGTGTTTTACTCATTTGAGATTTTTCTCTTTCCAGATGACCCTGGCTTGTGTTAAATTGGAAAAATAACTGACACACCCAAAAAAAACCCCACACCTACTTATTTGGAATTAATTGCCTCCTAAATAAGTGCCAAACTGAGTTCTAGCAATGGTAAAAACTCAAGGGTGTTTTCTGTATTTTCCTTTTGTTCCTTAATAGGCTCTATTCTTTCCCTTCTTTCAGCAAGAGGGACACAAGAGAGAGAAAATAATCTGCATCAACTCATTGATATAAGAGGCACTAATCCCCATCTAAATTAGTAAACACACACACACACACTTTTATTGTAAATTCATAATTTTATGTATTTTAGGGATAAAATAATGTTATGATTTATGAAAACTGTAGAATAATTCAATCAGACTACCGCATTTATTACCTCAAATATTTACATGTTGACTATGTGATTTGACATTTGATCTTTGCAATTTTGAGAAACACAATATACTACTTTTAACTGAATTTGCACTCATTTCTTTGAGACTTAGTATATTTTCTTCTCATCTCACATGCCCAGACTCTGTAAGCATCATACTCTGTGCTTTTGAATTTGATTGCTTCAGATTACACAGATAAGTGAGAACGTAAAGTAGTTGTCTTTCTGTGCTTGATATATTTCATTTGGCATAAATTTTTACACTATGTGTTTTAAATAATGGAATTTTATTCCTTTTAAAGTTGAGTATTAGGAAGATATATTCTAAGACAATGCAAATTTTGAGAGGAGGAGCAGCCTAAGAGTTGCCACTTCTAGGTGAGCAGCTATTCACAGTTGAAGGACACTGGAGGAGGGAGAGTTAGTTTGTCTTTAGGAGTGTGGCTCAAGTTAGGTCTACTAGGTTGTGATGGATAGCCCTAGATCCATGAGTATTTGGGCAGCAGGAAATTGAATGAGAGAGAGAGAGAGAGAGAGAGAGAGAGAGAGAGAGAGAGAGAGAGAGAGAAAGAGAGAGAGAGACCCA